>JAVQJS010028928.1:0-37055 GCA_036024795.1 Galaxias rostratus | reverse complement strand
GTGTACAGAACAACAATGTTTTCTTTGTCTATCACTGTACTGTGATTGACTGACAAGGGAGTGGTAAGAAACGACAGTGTTTTTTACCCTAGAGCTACTGTTTGCTGTAGAAGAACAAGGGATTTGCTTAACAGTGTTTGTATATTTAATATCGCTAGCAAACAATTTGCACTTAAAACTTTGACCTTTGTTTACTTTGAGATTCTTTTCTCTGCAAGTAAAAATACATTCCTATATTTCTGTATTTGTGATTAATAAATATTTCATTGTGTTTATAGTGGTGAGCATTAATTTCTTGCAAGTACACCTCATAGCCAGCTGGTGGTAGTAAACCCAACAATACTTCCTGCTGCAGCACAAGTTTTTAAAATACGTTCCTCAACGCCTGTCTAGATCCATACTCAAAATCCTGTACATAAATATTGCTTCAGATCGGATTAATTTAACACTACAATATTTCATGTAGGTTATTTCGGGTGTGTTTTATGAAAACAAGCAATTAGCAAAGGGATTTTAAAAACACTGGGTCCTGGATTGAAATGAGTTGTTGCTGGACATACATTTTTGGGGGCACAGCAGATCAATACTGGGCCACGTGCAAACGGGTCAAGCCACAGGCATGACTGAAACAAAGACAAACACCTCATTTAACTTTAAATTTATTTTCCATTCCATTCTTTGTACATTCAGCACTTACAGGAGAACAACCAACAAAGAGCAAAATTAGAAAATCTGCTTCAACCTAACATAAAATTAAAAATATTAAAACTGTAATAATTACTCAGAAGAATTAAACCATTACTTTTTTTTGATTGTAGTCAACTAAAAAGGAGGGGGAAGCATTTGTCTTGGAAAGATCTAATAAGGACAGTTCCCCCAAGGTTGTTCTAAAATGTTTCCTTACACAACCAAAACAGATAAAGAACAAAATACAAGTCAGGTGTGTCCTGCTCTCCTACCCCAGCATCGACAGGATACAATTATCTTTACCGCCCACAGGATAAAGAAAACGTCCTTAAATTCAAGCATATGAAAGTCGACAGTGTCATGACATTTTGGATTCACCCTTCACGGGGATTCGAGCCAAACCACACACTTAATCCACTTCAACACACAAAAAACTCTCCAAGGCTGAAAATTTACATGATTCAATAAAATTTCAAAAAACTGGACACAAAAAAAAGAAAGAAAGAAAGAAACTTCGCATAAACCCTTCGAAGTGGGTGTGTTTAGAAAAAAATACATGAGTGGAACACTAAAATTGCTTCTATAACAGTAGGGCAAGAGACCCGTTTGAAATTCTTCTTTATTACAGGGACCTCGTCAAACTAAAAGCACTTTTCCTCTAAACCTCACGCGGCAACCAAGCTAGAAAGAGCCAACCAAATCACTAACTACCCTCTCTGCCTTCACGCAGCAGTCAGGATGGCCATATAGGTTTTCAGGCCCTCTTCCAGATAACCAGAAATGGGCTAAGCAGAAAGGGCTGTGTAATAGTGGCAGAGTGCTTCTGAAGAAGAGGGGGGGGTGGCTAAATTACTCAGATTTTACTAAGAAATGAGCAAAGATCAACAGACATGTGACCAAGATTATCCATGTAAATGCACAATAGGGGGGATGACGGGCATCACACTACAGGAGTACATACAACGTTAAAAAAAAAGAAAAAAAAAAAAGAAAGAGAAGAGGAACACCTGAAGCACAGAGGCTGTGAGGAGTCGCAGAGTGGACCTGGACCGAAAACGGGGCCACAGAACCCTGACTGAGAGCTACGCTGCATCACCCCGCCCCGGCCGCCCGTCTCCATGACAAAGCGACTGGCTCTCAGCGGCGGCGGTCCCTGGGGTTGCTACGGCTGCGAGAACGCCGGCCGGCCCCGAACCCCCCCGAAGGCCCTTTGGGTCTGTAGCCGTCCCTCCGTTTATCCCCGTCGCGTTCACGCTCCCTCTCTCTCTCCCGTTCCCTCTCTCTATCCTTGTCGCCCTCCGCTCCACGGCCAACGCTCCCAGTGGCCGCCGGCGCCGCCGCCTCTTTCTCTCGTCCCTTGATCCGCTCCTTCCGCTCCTCCTCCTTCTTCTTTTCCTCCTCCTCTTGCTGCTCCTTCCTTCTCTTTTCTCGTTCTTTTTGTCGCTCCGAGCGGTCAATTACCCTCTGTGCCGCCTGAGAATTTGTTTTTAAAAGAAAACATTAGACGTAGGTTGACATTTTAGGAACCGAAATGCATCTTGGTAAAAACGATAGTAATTTCACAAGCCAATTTTTTTATTTGTGAAATTAGCGAGTTGTGGTATACGTGTGTGTGTGTGTGCATGCGTGCAGGGTGGGTGAACATGTAACCCAGCTTCCTGTCAATGAGTAACTTCAGTGGTGACTAACCTGTTCCTCGGTGAGGGGCAGCCAGTATATACACGGAGCAGCTTTGGTCTTTTGGAACAAGTCGTCAAGCAATTTAGCGGGAGGCTCCTCTGCTTTCTCTGTGACTAGAATGAAAAGCGACAAGTCAGTTCAGTCAAAGTAATACACTACTACAACAAATAATCACATCGAAACCATCATTACTATTATTATATCCATGGCGACTCAGGTACAGAGGTTCTCAGCCTGGGGGGTCACAAGATCATTTCTGGGGGTCGCGTAGTAGCCATCAAAAACTAAAAAAGCTTTTCACTTTTAATACATTTTATTGAATGTGTGACTGAGGTTCTGTTAGCCGACAAAAGCCAAAAAGTACTTGAACATAAAGAAAATAAAAACAACACCCGTAGCAAAACCATACATTTTAAAACGTCAAACGTAAAATGGTTTTATTTATTCCTGCTCCCTGTGTGCCAGCTAAAAGGGGATTCTCTAGTAAAGCAGACTGCAGCCAGATCACAGCTTCTGGAGGGCAAACTAACTGATGTGCATTGCAAGAGCCTCCAATGACTTGGACAACATTGATCTTCAAAAGGCAGCGAGAGGCTCACTTCCAGCATGTAAAGGCCCACATACAAGCAATTTCAAATTAATATAAGCGCAATAGTGTCCCAAACCAACATTTCAAATTAAAAGTAGGCAATATCTTGACTTTTGTGTGACTCAGTGCCAAAAAATAGACACTTTCTTGTCACTCTTTCACTCTCGAGCACGCACATGATTGGAACATTTATTTAAAAAACATTGGTGTCTAGGAAGTCTGGGTTAAAGCCCCTTATGAATGACCCATTTGCCGACAGGCTGGCACCACGGAACACCCTCAAAAAGGCTGAGAACCACTGGTCTAGTAGACAGATGTAGGCAAGAGTCTCTGTGTGGACGCGTAGAAAAAAACTATTTTACCCTCACCCTTCTTCTCAGTCTTCCTCTCCTTGCTCTTCCCCCTCTCCTTCCGTCTCCTCTCCCGCTCCCTGGATCTGGAGCGCTGGCCCTCTTCTCCCGGTCTCCCAAAGTCCCGGATTTTGTCCCGGTCCCACTCCCGCTCGGCCCGGGTCCTCTCGCGGCGCTCCATCTCCCTCTCCCTCTCCGCCCACTGGTCTCTTACCCCGACCACCCCGGGCCGCTCCCGCTCGCCCATCAGTGGTGGGAGAGCCCCAGGGCGGGCCTGTGGAGCCCCCGGCCGGGCCCCACGCTGCTCCTCTGCCCCTGGCTCTGGCGCCTTGAGAAGGCCTTTGTGGAAGTCAACCTGCAGGGCAAAAAGGAGACAAAAAATTGAAGCAGCATAACAAAAGCTATTTTTTTCATGGGCTTATCACCCATCGGGCCACATTAGGCTGGGGCGGTTACCTCTTCCTGTTCACAGAAGTCCACTCCCAGGACCTTGGGGTTGCTCTGAGGCCACTTCACTCCATGGAGGGCAGCCCTGGTCGCTACCGCCTCATCTGTTGTTGCATACTGGAGGGGTGATGACGGAGATGGACAAAGGTCAAGGGACAGGAAGAAGTCAAGGGCAAAGGGACACCCATTACAGTGTACCTACGACTAATGACAATTGACATTGGTTGAAAGCTAATACAGACATTGCAATCGAATCCCCAGGAAAACACACAATGTCAACGCAAGAGAAGAGGACACCAACCTTCCTCTTTAGTTATGCTGGAAACATTGGTTGCTAGCTAATAAGGGTGTGCAAAGCAATTCTAAACACATCACTGGACAGTGTAGATTGTAAATATTTTGAAGTAAAATGAAAGTGAACCAAGCATACAAAGAGAAGCTTACGGTGACAAAGCAGTGAGACTTGATCTTGTCAATCCAAAAGCCTTCCTCCACCATGCTACCAGTCCTGTTCAATAGCTCCTTCAGCTGGCCCAGGGTAAAAGGTCGCACCTAAACAACGACAGGGCAGGGGTCAAACATGTTCAGCGACCGAGCCTCCGTCTGTAACGGGAACATGTGGGAAACGGCGAGGAGGGAACGGGCCGACTCACCAGGTTGGTGACGTGGACGATGCAGGAGACTTTGCCGCGCGGCGGGGAGGGCTGCTTGGCCGTGCGAACGGGGTCGTCGATGGTGATGGACACGCCGGACTTCTGCTGACTGATGGAGCGACGCACCAGGCTGTCGCTGGGAGTGACTGACGAGGGGAGAGAGCGCCGCGGACAACCAACGAGAGAGTGTGAGTGACAGGTTCTCTCTGTCTAGACGTCATGATCGTTTGGCAAGCAATCAGGGGTAGACCAACACTGGAACATCAATCCAGAGCAACAGGCAAAGAAAGTGCTTCCTTCAAAAATGAATCTCACATCCATGTGGTGCACAGCTAGTTACCTTTTTTAGCCTCTCCTTCGTGTTTTATTGAGGACTGCGTTTCCATGGTTTCCTCGGAGTGGCTGCTCTTCCTCTTGTCTTTTGATGTTCTCCTGGGTCTGTCTTCGCCATCTTCCTCCTTCTCCTTCTCTCTCTTGATCTTCTGTCCGTTCTCCTGGCCATCAACAGGGACCACCTAGGAGGGTTTCAGAAACAGAACCCTGTGTTAAGAACCTTTACAAACACAACAGGAAAAGGAGACATACTAATCACGCTACACAATCAGTACAACCACAACATTATTTAGCTTTTCTTTCAAGAGACTTGTCTGCTCCGTATCTGTCCGTAGCGATTTCCCTCATTTCGCCCCGGTCATCAGAGAGCAGGGATGCTGTGGGGAGGACTAGTGGCGGACAGAGCACAGCTCAGGACTGCCCAGGTATCGGCCTCCCATTGCAAACGTTGTGGAGCTACGACCACACAAGCTTAAGTCTGAGGCTGCAGCCTCACCTGGGTGACGGTGCGTCTGATCTTCAGGCCCTTGTCCAGGCCCTGGTCCTCGCGGCCATCCAGGTCCAGACCCTGGCTGTCCTCATCCCCGGAGAGCTGCACATCCTCTGGGTGCAGCTCCACCACCGCCTCCTGGCTCACCTTGATGTCTGGGATAAGAGACTGCAGAAAGGGATGGATGGCAAGAAAGAGGCAGAGTTGGAGACGACAATAAGGCAAAACGTGAAAACCTTGCGCCGAACGTTTCCACAACGTGCCAATGTGCAACTGTTCTAAAGGACCAACATTTGTACTGCGTTGGTGGGCAAGATGTCTAAATAGAAATAGGGCCCCATTCCTATTGATGCTAGCCGCAGGGGGCTATATTCAGCCCAAACTCAAGCTGTGGCTAGCACACTCTCACTGCCAGCCCCCTCAAGAAAATCAACCCAGTTGACAGAAGCAGAGGTGGAAAAGGAGGCAGTAGCAAAAAGAAAAAAAAAATATATATATATATCAGAACTAGTTCAGTTGAGAACAAACAAGAGCTAGTTCCAAACACATTTGGCTGACTTGACGTTCATGAAAAATAAATGACGGTCACTCCTGGCACCAAGTCTCTGAAGTGATTCCTCAGGATTGTGAAAAACAGCATCGAGCGACGCAAGACAACAACCTAGTTTAGAACCACTACTCGTTCTGCGTATTGTCAGCATCTCTGGATGCCACTGTACAACTGTCCGGAACGTAGCATGACAAAATCACGCATTGACACTTCAGGTCAGGCGCACCTTCAGTGAGTCGGTGGTGATGCTGATGGAGGGTTTCTTGGCGGTGGCCGCGGTGCTGGAGCCCCACCTCCTCTTCCTGGCCGCCGCCGCCGCTCCTCCCGGCTCAGCCTCGCCGCCTGCGTCCGCCTCCACTGGCGACGTCTTGCTGCCTGCTGAGACGAGACCACGTGGTTCAACATCACATACAGTTCATCATGCTGCTAAACAACTTCCAAAGAAAAGTTCCAGGGTGTCACAGCACCCCCCCCCCCCCTCTCCTCTCTCTGCATGCCTATTATAACGAGACCCCCAGAGACCAGTTGTGCTGTTCTTTTTTACCCACCCAGAACCAGACAGGTAACAAAAGGCCCGTCTTAAAGGACCCATATCCATGGGACCAAGCTCACCGTCCACTCCACTCATTCCAATTACACAGGCTGCAACGCGTCAGCCGCACTACTAGACCAGCGAGGAACTTACTGGTGATGGAGATCTTGCGGGCCGCATAAGCCTTAGGTGTGGTGCTCTGTAGAGAGAAAGAGAGAAGGACATAGACAAACCCCAGGGGCGTGGAGCTAGATGAGTACAGGAGATCAAATCCAAATGGGTTCAACAGGAGAGAAGGAGAAAGAGACTGGGGAAATAGTCCTGACAGGCTCCAATTTAACCACATTACGGAATGGGGGGGGGGGTCGATACAAAGAAACTCCAGACACATTTCCTTCCACCTCTGTTCAAAGACACAGAGAAATCATTGGCCTACTATTCTACTACAGCTGCTGCTTAAGTGTGTAGTCCTAAGGACAAAGCCAGAGCATGATGCTCATTTTGCCACTGGCTGGACTAAGGACATTGTGAAAATGCAATATTTACTGTTCCTGGGACTATACTCTGATGTGTGAGCTAGAATGGACTACAGAGAGTCACTATAAATGAAAAGCGATGCACGGTCCATTTTAAATATTATTTGGATGGTCGAATATGTACTTAAAGACCAAAAATCTTCAGTTCATCTGCATTGTGTGTCTTTAGATGTGTGTGTTTGGAACAGAGGAGGAAAGTTAAGTCAGGACTGTCCAGGTGTCAATACACCTGAGCAGGGGCTTGTTCACACTGCAGTTTCAATTTGTCTGGAGCGCTGATATAAATAAAAAATATTGTTTTAAATTCTTAAAAAATGGAAATTAAAACTGCAGAAATGAGTATCGAGTATGAGTGTTCAAAACTCCTGGCAAAACCAAAAGAAAAAGATATACCTGCCAATACTGTACAGTTACACCCCCCCACCCCCTCCCCTCAAAAAACCTCAAAGATGAAAAATGACAAGTCATTTCCTGGTACCATTGACACCTGATTCCTCACAGTCTTGGCTATGGCCCAACCGCACGGCAGTGTGTACTGTATCTAGGCAACAAGGGTCCAATCAGAGAAGGCAGATGACTGAGGGCGGGGTTCGATTTGAATGTGCCGACTAACCAGTAGATTCTGGAGGGGGGTTTTCTTGAAGGGAAATGGGGTGGATTTTTCCTGACCAATTGGTGCAGGGATGTTTGTTCAGTCTCTGGGCAAAGCCAATGCTTCACATGGTAACTTGAGCACTGGGAGGAGTCCCAGCTTTAAGTTCCAAAAGGCATACATGTTTGTGTCCATGCCGAGAAACATGCTCCATTAAACTAAAGATTCTTCCAACAATGTCTATTGTCCTATGTAAAAAAAATCAAGTCCCCGGTTGTCAGGTACTGAACTATGAAGCCATCTTGCAACGAGTTGCTGGATTGTCTCCTTTGCTATACTGGAATTGTTCTATGTCAAAAACTCTAACACTTTCCCAACAAAGTGAGACCACATTTCAATAAAACGTGTAATGGGTGGCTTATTCAGCAGTTCATTGACAATCACAGGTTATCCGTCTATTTCCAAGTCGGGATGATGTACTGGGAAATATTTTTTAGTTGGGGAACAAAAAACAAAAAACAGTCTTTGTTGAAAACCAAATGTTATCAAATTTATGACATGGAGCCGTCAAATGACAACTTGACAAAAAACATGGTTCTCATATATTCCTGGATCAATACTGGTAAGATCCTTAAACGTTATGGGCTGGCGGGCCAATCCAGGTAGCTGACGACCGCGCCGTAAAACCGCACCAGTTACAGCATTAGTATAACAAAGTATGTTCAAAAAAATGGATGGCATCATATTGCAATCAAAGCACGTCTTGGATGTACAGCTTTTCTTTCTCTCAGCCACAAAGCAACCCCCAATCAGAGTTCGAATAAAAAATTGTTTTGAATGTTCAAGTCAAAAACTCTGCAGTTGTAGCAGCAGGAAAATACAGGCTTCGGTGACTATGGGTACTATCAGTCCAGACAACACAGGTACAGAATATTCACACCCAGAAGAGGAGGTAGAAAGTCCATGCTTTAGTGTCTCTTGACCAGCAGGGGGCAGACTGGCAGGACATTTAGAGGGCATACACAACAGTAGTACTCTGGAACCCCCTTTGATCAAAAGTCAGTCAGAGGTAGAGCTGGCAAGTTGTGGCAGAATCAGCTCGCCCCCTCTAAGCATGTCTGTCTCTCTCTCTCAGGTGTAGAGCAGGGGGTAGACAGTAGAGGGGTCTTTAACCCTTTCTCTGCCGGTCTGTAGAGGGCTTCTTGCATCAGTTTGTAGACAAAATGGCAGAAGAGCAGAGCAGGAGGACTGCAGACAGACAGACCTCCCTGCTTAAACCACCAGGCAGTCCAGCACAGTGTGTAGGCTTCCCTCCCCAGGGCTGGTTACTGTGGCAACTGCTGCGGTTGCTGGTAGCTGGTCTGAAGCGTGCTCCAGTTCACACTGGCTTGGCTTGACTCAGCTGCTGGCTGGCAGGCAGGCAGGCAGGCTGGAGATGCTGGAGAGGCTATGGGGGCAAGCCTTCAAGTCTCAGGTTCTGGTTTCAGGCTTGGGATCTACTCAGTGCAGACTCTGGCCCTAGGTCAGGTACCGCCGAGGCGCTTGGGCATAGCGGGGCAGGAGTTGTAGGAGGAGGAGGAGGTGGTGGTAGTACGCAGCTGGTACCATTAGGGGCAATGGAAGAGGCATGGGCACCTTCATAACAAAGCAATCAATGGAGTTTTAAACAGCAGTCACACACCATATAGAGATCATGATGGGAAACATAGACAAACGGCCAGAAGGGGACAAACAGAGAAGGAGAACGGATAGAGAAATGTGAGAGAGACAGATAGAATGAAAGAAAGAGTGAGGAGAGCAAGGGAAGGGAGAGAATGAAACAAAGGCCTGATGCATATCAAGCCATTACTGGTGCAAACAAATACAAAGGACACACACACACGCACACACACACTTAGGCTGCAGTAATAAAATGTATTATCAACAAAACAATATGTTTGCAAGATACGTGTTTTTTTTATCTATGTTCAATGAATGCGAAGTCTGGTAAGACAATGAGATTTGAGAAGCAACAAGGGGCCCACATCTGAACTAACTAAAATGGAAAGCAGCCATTTGCTGGAAGTAGAAGTAACAATACATTACATTATTTACTTCCCCTGGATGATTCTGCCTTACACAGAGAGGCTGTCAGTGCAGACGAGCAGAACTATTGTGATAAATGTGCCTGCCATTGCTAAGGCGAGTGCAGGGCAAGTGTTGAGGTGCATGCTGAAATCTTTAGCCTTCCTATTTCTCACTAACCCCCAACTCTCACACAAACAAACAAAAACACACACACAGAACACTAAGATGAAGAGCATGCAGTTCATTTAGTATCTTGTTTCTAAATTTCACACTAGTAGCATGAACAGTTGTAGTCGAGTCCCTGAAATAACAGCTCCCAAAGAGACTAAGATACGAAATGAGAAAGTCTGTTTACTTGTACATATTTGTAAATACATGAATGATAAGTCATAAACTATACAAGTAAATGATTAAGTTAGCAGCACTAAGTCAGTAGACAGACAGGTTAGTGCATTTCTCATATCTAGCCTGAAATCCAAAGCAGCCCCATGGCATTTTCTTTTACAACACACAAGGGGTGGTAGTCTTGGAGCTGATTTGACATCGAGCAAACCTGCGCCATACAAGTGTCGCCCAATACCCTGTAAGCCCCCATGCTATTGGAGGACCCCCCACCCTCTTCTAGGCCTTACCTCCTCCATTCGGCTCCCATTGCTGTCGGGGTCTGCCTCTGCGGCCGGCTGGGTCATGGAGCTCTCAGAGTCTGGGTCCATAACTGCTGTTGCACTGGGCTGCGACATCTCCCTGTCAAAGAAAGAAAGAGAGAGAGAGAAAGGGTGAATATACAAAGAACAGGACAGAGGCAGGGAAGACAAGGGATGACAGGTGGGATCATTGGGACCCATAGAAACAAAAAATTAAGAAAGAAAATGTATTATAAACAAATCAGATATGTAACAAGAATATTCTAATACAGTTAAGTGCTTGGGACAACAGAAGAGTGTTAGATGAATGCTGTCTGTTGGTGTCAAGCAGTATCTAGAATATCTTGCTCGTCCTTTAACTAACAATAGAGATGCCTAGAAGACAAGACAGGAAGTGGAAGAGAGGGGTCAAATCAGGTCAGTGATGAAGGTCAACCAACCTATAAATAAACACAGTAGCCAAATGAAACCAAGGGTCGCAAATACTCCTCAAACTCTTATACACACAGTCAGACATACAAAATGAAAACTATACAATTGTTTCTTCATAACACTAAGAAACTTGACATAAACCAATACACCAGCTTCATTGTACAGCCAGAGTTTGTTCAGCCTACCCACCATCACCCAGAAATCCAGACATGACACTGATAAGTTAAGTCCAAAACGGCCCGGCTAGTGGCAATGCCTTTTAAATATACTATTTTTGCTGCAGGTTGGATTCCTTCTATATAAACTATTTTCTCTTTCGATCTACTTCCCTATCTTAAAGGCACGACACAAAGAGCCCTGAGGAGACAGAAGATCATCATGATTCTGCTGAACACTAATAAAAATATTGAGTTGCGAATGAGACTATAGAACACCGGTCTTTGTTTACTGGGGACCTTCCCAGACAGAAGAACTGTCCCTTCAACAGCCGTCTCGGTAGATGAGGTAAAAATGGAGGGAGGCTGGTGAGGGGAATTCACCTCACCTCACCCCCCTCCTTCGTACTACACAGAATCTCCTCCATTGTTCTCGGCGAGAGCCTGTGTGAGTGTATTTGTGAGTTGGACCCTTAGCCAGGCACACAGGAGCACACACACACCTGTATGAAAAGGTCTGGTAGAGGAACAGATGTCAACTACAATAGGAACCCAACTGGACGGTGAGTAGGCACAGGCAATCCATTAAGGATGATTGGGGGGTAGAAAGGCAGTTACACATGCAAGGTAGCACAAAGAAAACCTTCACACTCAGTTTGGTCTGCTAATGCCAGTTACAGTCTCACAGACTTAAAATAAAAAAACGTGTCCCTTTCATGACTACGCATCATGACAACCAAGAGTCTTTACAGTCTGTATTTTTACCCCCCCCCTTCCCAGACAAATGTATTCATAACGTCATGAGTGACATGGTGGTGGGGGAAAAAATAGGATCAAGAAGCAGCTTAGCAACAGATTGTGTCATGCATTTCCCTAGAGAGAATGAGTGGCAGACTGAATAAACCTGCTGGCAGTTTGGGAGAATTATGTCACAGCATAAGGACACATTCACACTGACTATATGGCTAACAGATGTCTTGCTTTAATGATCTCCCCTGACATTTAGCAGGCTAATTAACAACGAACATCTCCCAATAATCTCAAAACGCAGCCAGGGCATTAGACATGATTTACTATAGATTTAATATAGTAAAACATTTCAAAAAAAAAAAAAAAAAAGGTTTCTCCAATCCTCCATAGCTGATCCAAGCATTGGTCCAAACTTGAGAACTTTAATTATCAAGCATATTATAAGGCAGCCCCAAAACAATGGAACTCTCCCTTCTCTAATTCACTATCATTCTCTCAATCCCGCCTCAAACACGGCTCTTTTCACTATGGCCGACCCTTAATTATTTCTGTGATAGATAACCTGTTCAGTCTTTCATCTGATATTACACTGCTTTGATGCTTTTTGTCGGTCGTTCACCCTATTTGCGTTTCATTGTCTGATGCCATGTTCAGAATTTACCATGCTTTAGGTTTGAGAAAAGCACTACATAAATAAATTGTAGCTACGCTCAAACATGAGAATAGTAAAATACCAGTTTGTAAAAAATTTAAATACCCAAACGAATTCAATTTATGGTTTTTCTGCAATTCAGTTGTATGCAATATACTTTTTGAATGTCAGAAAGCTTAAAAAAAATAAAGAAACAAGCCTAATTTCGTTTAATTCATGACGTGACGCCCTGCCTAATCTTCATAACGACGCCATAAATCCAAGTCCATGTATTACTTATTAATCTGCGACTGTAGTTTTTAGAGGACACAGACTGGGAGTGACCACAGCAACAACCTTTAATATTTTACAACCTCCTTCCCATCCAACAAAACCTACAAACCAGTCTCTAGCGCCTACCAAACTCAGACGGGCACGCGTGTTAAAACCATAGGTTGATTACAGGAGTTTATCTAACACGCGTTCCAACCCAGCCGATTATATTCTATCTGGAATACATGATTTATTTCGAGTCGTGTCCGTCAGGCAGTGTGAACGCTCGGTTGAGACACGAGACGGGCAAGGAATGAAAGCATTTCTGCCCTCTCACTATCTGGCTCCTAATATCGGGTATTAAACAACCCGAATGCCTAAACTCCCTCTATCATCCTATGCTCACGGTCTTACCCGTTTTTGTTGCCTTCGGAAAGCATATTGACGGGTTGAAACCCGCACAAATACAGCTCTGTCGCAATCGATTATTCCGGTCAGGCGTGGGTTGAAATCAGGGACGCGAAAATCCGTTTGTTGCTTTGAGATTGTGCACTGCGTCGGTATTAGAGTAGCAATGCATGCATGACCGCCATGTTGGCTAGCGAGAAGAGAATTAATGCGAGCAAGGGAGGGCGAGGACCCGTTTTTTTCCCCGGCAGAGGCAACACCGGTTCTGGGGCTGCCGCATTGAACGCCTGACAAGAAAAGCATACACCCATAATTAGCATCAGCGGGTAACAGGACTTAGCGTATGTTTACTAGAAACCAGTCCGTTTCACTTGGAAACGTCCATTTCATTAGTGGTCAAGAATTCAGGTTTATTTCTTAACGATTGTATATACTTTTGCTACAATTATCCAGTTAGATTTAGAATCACGATTAAGACATGAAAATGTATTTGGTGCACCATCAATGCTATGGTACAATTATCATATTTTTATTAACTTTAGTAATACATATGTTTAATATTAATTTTGGTTGAATGAGTTCAATTGATATTCCAATATATTTTTTTTTTTAATATTTGGGGAAAACCCACGTACAAACCGGAATATTAACTGCACAGTAGAGCATATAACAAAAAAAAGATTTGGTGTTACCTGGCACATACAATAATTTGAGATGAACATCCCCCCCTAATGAAGTGAGTGCTTTATTCAAATTCTGCATAACATTCACCCCTTTCTAGCAAGTGGAAATATCCGACATGGGTAAAGTAGTAATGATCAAGTACCATGCCCACTCAAAATGTTTGGAATCCAACACATTTAGGATTCTATTCATAAACCCTTGCGAACTGTTCGAACAAAGTCATGGAATATTAATATGCTTGCTCCATTTTGTTAATTGTGAATAACACTGCCCAGCAGCTAATGCTATGACAAGAAAGGAAACTTGTAAGAAAGAAATCACATGCACATTATCTCGTCTTGTGTGCAGCGCTTAGGAACCTAAGCCCAAGGCTAAAACCATTTGAGCAGAGCCAATACAAAAAGTGTGTAAATTTCCCTATTTAAATATGGATTAATAAACATCATGATAACTAACCTTCCTCAAGCTAACACAACAAAGACAACTGATGTACAAATGTGGGTAGTGTGCAAGGTGTACATGCTTATGAACACTCCCTGCAATATTGCACAACCCTCAGTGGTCACTGTCCAAATAAAGGAAATATGTTTAACAAAACAGAGGGGGACTGAAAGAAATGTGGTGCATTGTAGTAAAATATTTAACTGACCTGGTTGGGAATCTCTTATCCTCCTTGTGTTCTGGCCTTTTCCGTTTATCATCTGTCTCTTTAGCCTGACTGGCCTTCTGTAAAACAGATTAGAGACATTTTATTGAAAGATAGACTACAGCACCGTATATTTTTTGTAACAGTGCCTGAAATCGCTTCAGAATTATGCAAACAAATGGGTTGTGCTGACAGGAAATAGAGGAACAGAACTAAACTACTATTGTCTAAATATAAAATTACTGAAATCAATCAAGCTAATCACAAGAACTGTTCTAGAATGTGTGATTCTCCTCAGCACACACTGACAGCGTCAGGTGAGAAGGTGAGTTTAACTCACTTACACCCAGAAAGACACAGTCAGCCTGGTGTATCGGTATTAGCATGGCGGTATCATCATTGGAGACACAAAATAAGAGAACACTGTTCTAGCAGGTATAGCAAAAAAAAATTGCATATATGTTGAGAAGACTTCAAGAGAAAAACAGTTACCCATTAGCATCAACCTTTTACTGACCTTCTTGGGGTGAACCTTGTCACGATTTAAGGAAGATCCAGACGACCGAGATGACGAATCGGACCCTGAGTCGGAATCGGAGGACGACTCAGGGTCCCGAGCTCTGGTCACTACCACTGACGGCTTGGGAGGGGAGACCAGGGAGCCAGTGTGCGTATCAGAAAACACGCGTGGCTTCTTGGGTGTTGGAGACGGGGTGCTGGTGGTAGCCGACCCCGGAGGTGGGGAAGATGGAGGTCGCTGAGGCGAAGCATCTCTGACGGAGCCCGACTTCTTGGTGGGCTGAGTGGGAAAGGCAGGGGGGCCTACATCCATGGGTGATTCCTCTGGGCTGGTCTTGGATGATGGGACCTCTGTTACTCCAGTGGTGCGTGAAGGAGATGTCAGGTCTCTGCCACGCTTCCACGGTGGCAGACGGCTTTCCCTCTCCTTTTCCTCTTCTTTTTTCTTCTCGTCCCCCACGCGCTTCCTTTCTACTTCTTTTGCCACCTCCAAGCGTTTCCTCTCTTTTTCTTTCTCCTCCTCTCGTTTCCTCTCTTTTTCTTTCTCCTCCTCCTGTTTCTTTTTTATTTCCTCCTCTCGCTTCCTTTCCTTCTCCATTTCTTCCTCCCGTTTCTTCAGTTTCTCTGTTTCTTCTTGCTCCTTCAGTTTCTCCTCAGCTTCTTCTTTTTGTTTCTCCATTTGCTTCTCTCTCTCCATTCTCTGCAGTGTCGCATCGGCGGAAGCATTGCGGGCCTTTCCTCCAGACATGTCCACAGCTCCTGAGGCCTCGGCAGCAGGGAAGCCTCCCTCCGACTCCATCTTGCGTGCGAGGAGGGAGAGGGGTCCTGGCCTGCGCTGCTGGTTGGGCTCTGGGCTACTGGAACGAGAGCTGGAGTCTGAGTCCTGCCTCTGCATGGTGGGAGGGGGCCTGGCGGCCACACCAGCTCCGGGTCCCGCTCCCTCTGGCTCATCCATGTCAGGGGGGCTCTGCTTGGGGGTGTCTGGGAGGGGGAAGGAGAGCTCAGGGGGTGGAGAGGGGGGAGGGGTGGGTTGACGCAGCTGCATCGGGGGCTGGTGTACCTGCGGTGGAGGGATATGCTGCGGAGGCTGGAGCTTGCGTCTGGATCTCTCTCGACCCACTGCTGCAGCAGGCATGCTGGGGGACGGCTGCTGGGGCTGCGGAGGGGCTCGTCCACCCCTCCTGACCTCGCCGGCACTGGGCCCCCACTCGTCGTCCTCCTCGCTCTCGTCGTCGTCGTCCTCCTCGTCATCGTCACTATCCTCTTGAGCGTGTGCCCCCGCTGCAGCCCGGGCCGAGCGGCTGAGGTGGAGGACTGAGTGCGCGGAGCCGGGCTCTGTGGGCGCGGCGCCTTCCTTCTCCTGGGAGCGGGGCATGGCAGGTGGCAGGCCCTGGCGTTCTGGCTGCCCAAGAACACGCACAGACAGGGAGGCCACGGCACGAGGAGGAGACGGGGTTGTGGGCTCCTCGTGGCCAGGCTGAAGGGAGGGCCTCTGGAGCCATGATCCAGGCATGTCTGGGGACTCCTGATGAGGTATGGAGCCTGAGTCGAAATCGGGCCTGCGGGCAAGCATCCCCTGTCCCATCAGTGGTCCTCCTCCATCCTCCTCGGCCCTGGTCATAGAGGGCTGGGAAGACATTGGCCGATGCTGCCGATATGGAGAAAAATAAAATAAAAAAGAGTTTGTAAACACCCAAAACGTTTTGTAGTAAACTTTCTGTTGTGACAACCATGTACTTTTTGCTGTGTAAATTGAGATTACTGACCATTTCAACCAGGAAGGGACTGCCATCACTGGCCTCTGTGTGGTCGTCCTCATCCTCTGGAACTGCCGGACTCTCTGTGTAATATAAAAATAGAAAAAGAAATAATGCTACAGGGCGGTAAACACAGTGAAAAATAAATGTCCATTTACACTGATTGAGGTTGAGGCAGGTCTATCCTGGTTTTTTGCAACAATTCTCCACACACAAGAAATATGCTAAAATCAATACAGATAAAACAAACGGTGTGGTTCTCCTCAGCACACACTGACAGCGTCAGGTGAGAAGGTGAGTTTAACTCACTTACACCCAGAAAGACACAGTCAGCCTGGTGTATCAGTATTAGCATGGCGGTATCATCATTGGAGAAGCACAAAAAAAGTCTTTGGTATAATGTAGAAGACAACAAGAATTTGTGTGTGAAGCACATACAAACACATATATGGTAACAACCAACCAGTGTCCAAAACCTACAAATTTACCAATCGGCCAAGGGGACTGGTAGGTTAAAAATATATCGGCTAATCACATTTTTTAACACCAAAAGAATAAATGCATTTTTGTGTCACATATACATTAGTATCAGTGGGCCTACATTGTATTGTGCTATAGTGCTATGATGCATACAAAGTTAAACAAAAGGAAATATTTAAAAACAAACACACCATATTTGTCTACATGCATTTAATTGTTTTAGACAGTTAATCAATTCTAGTTAAATAAATTATACAGCTTAGATTTGATATATGGCGTTGACAATTTGATAGCCTGGTTGTAGGGCTAGTGTAGTCAACCTCTTACGACTCCTACCATCACTGCCGTTTGGTCATAAATGATAGGGCTTAGATTTGATATATGACGTTTACACTTTGACTTCACAGGAACCAGTAGGATACAGTTCAAAGACCAACTGTGACTAAGTAACTTGAATTCAGCTTGATGTCTGCCCTCTTCTCAACCCATAACAACCATTCAAAAATTGGCCTCATGTTTCATAACAAATCCAAGCAAATTGTTAAATTGCATCATGGTTAAGGCAGTATTGGCATTGCTAAATGCTAATGAAATTATAACATTGTTACCAACTTATGTCACATTGTTGGCCCTAACATCAGTAAAGTTCGACAAACTGAATTTTGACTTTGCAGCACTTTTCCCCAAATTAGCCTGTAGCTAGCAACAGAATGGTGACAAGTGATTGTTCAGAGTTTAATTCTAAGTTTAATCAACCAGCAGACGCAGTGTGGACGGTAGCCTCCAGAGATGTACGCGCCAAACGTGAAATCTACTCGTCTGTGACAGATGTACATTTTGGACCCGACAAGCAACAGACCACATGAGGGGTGTGGCTTGCGCTAATGCAAGCCGTTGGCCCACAGCCCATATCTTCAACTTTTAGGCCACTATTCTTATGTGGACTGCATAGATCTTTAGTGTATTGATTGTGGTGCTAGGGGCTGTTTGTACAATTGAAGTTTAAACCCCATACCCTCATTGTTCCCAAAGCAAGCATCGAAAGCAAATCGGTGTATATCTGGTGTACATGTGTGACATACCATCCGCTTCTGCAGCCTGTTGGGCCTCTCTCTCCAACCTCTGCCTGAGGAGCTCCTGTTGTTTGGCCAGGTACTGCTTTATAAAGCTGTTTTGGCTCATCTCTTCCCCAATCTGACCACATTAGACAGAGGGGTAACATTTTAGACGACAACTACAAATACTGTTTTCTCATGACTTTCCACGCATAAGTATATTTACAAATCAGAATACTTTAAATCTCCATTAAGACAGGGTACACTAAAATTCAAAGTAGAGAACAATAGATTGCTGATGTATAAAGCTCAAACCTGGGAGTTTGGTTGGAGCCCAATGTGAGAAGAGGAGCTCCTCTGCAGGTTTTCCAGCATCAGGGCCTGTTGAAACAGAAATAAATAGCAAGAATCTTAATACATATGTAATAAACAATTACTATAACTTTTATGCCTTTTTATGAGCAGTTGTTCTCCGCACCACACTCTGACAGTATCAGGTGAGAAGTTGAGTTTCACTCACTTATACCTAGAGAGACAGAGTCAGCCTGGTGTATCGGTATTAGCATGGCGGTATCATCATTGGAGAAATACATGGTTTCAGCTAGATTAGAATATAATAGATAAATAAAGCAATATAATGTACTCACTCTAACAATAGAAAAATCGAACTGAATCAAGTAACGATTTGGCTCAAATTTGATTACACACCTCGGCAGCCGAATGAAAGCTAACATCAACCAAAGTTCCAATAACGTTCTCTTTCCAAAACCGCGGACTTCAATTGCCTTTTCGATTCTGTTTAAACGAAATTGTGAGGGACTAGGAGTATCCGCGGTCCCGTTTGTGTCGCCATACCTAAGTAAATGAATGAAGCTTCTGGTTTAGTGTTCACAACACCCCTTATATACAAAACCAACCAAATGCAAAACTGGTGGCCCAGCCACAATCGACCAAGGAGATGCTAGGTGCTCATGTGGAGTGCTCAGGCGGGTCAATGCCAGGTTTCGATGGCTCATCATCCATCATGAGTATTTTGCATATATTAAAATGAGTGTACTCGTATGTGTAAACAGCGCAGCTGACTCATGTATATCTTACAAGGCAACCTAAAAAGAAAGTCGCATGAGGAAAACATTTATTATAGTCCATATTGAAGAAAATGTATACCCAAAAAGACAAAACAATTACTTTGTAATTTCGGACATAGCACAAACTACGTTTGCAAAGTGCTGGAGGCGCAACGCCATCACCCACACCGCCCCTACACTTGGAGCGCGAGCCCGACATCAACTCAAATGTACAGTACTGTACTTTGCTAGCTAGATGGCATGGATGGGCTAGCAACAGCGAGTTAGCAAAAACACCAACAGTTACTTGGGCCTTCGAATCCACAATTGCTCGCTACGCGGTTCAACTCTGCAACATATGGAATACAAGTAGGTGCTAATAAAGTTATATTTCGACTGGCAATTAAAGGCAATAGCAACAAAACTACATATGTAGGCACAATTTATCGCCTCTTAATTGTGGGGAATTATGCTTTCCCGCTTCGCTTTCCGATGCACACACCGAAATACGGCCTCTTAACCTCATCTCCTGTCTGCTACTGAAGTTGGCTAGACCGAATAGAACCATTAAGCATGGATACAACTCACCCCCCTCAGCCTTTTAATAAGCGCATTTTTCTGTCCACTTTTGGGAAGGTTCCGTTGCTCTAAAGCGGCTTTTAAATCCGCTACACGGAGCGAATGTAAAGGTTTACCATCCAGCGTAACATCTTCGTCCGCCATTTTGCACTCCCTTCACTCTTCTTGAACTCCAACAGGCGTCGCTACGGCTGCAGAACGTCATGGTTCGGCTATCTTCGGTGGGGGTGCAGATTAGTTGTTTTTTTGTATAATTTAATGAGGGGTATTTTATTTTTCACAGAAGAAATGTACCGGCATCTTCTAAATTATGATTAGATGTGCGCGTTGGCAGTAGTGGGGCATTACATTCTTTTACGTTCATTAAGTTTCTTATTTAAAAAGAATTAGAGCTTCTATAGGGCCAAACTGGATACATTAAATGTCACACCACAACTTGATTGGCGTTTGGGAAAATTTATTTGTGCATTTTGATGTGGAAATACTCAATCGACACATATCAAATGTAGCGTTCAACAACAAAAGTCGTATATAGGTCACTTTTCGCATTAAATCAATCCCAACAAATTAGCCATCAGTAAACAAAAAAGTTACTCTGAAACCAAAAGAAGATAACAATCATAGCTAAATATAACTATAACGGTTAGTTTTTTTCTTATTTTGAAACTAAATTGATTAATTCACTGAGTGAAATCGTCCCTGGTTAAAGGTGTGCATATATAGTATGAAGCAACTTAAAGCCATGCACATCTTAAAAGCACAAAAAAGACAATAAATATGATGGCTATGTGTGAACACGATTAATGCAAGGCTTGTCCAGACAATTAGATAGGTAACACTCCTAGCGTTACCCCTTCATAAGCACCAGGTGGCACTCAAACTGGAAAGTTTTGTCTGCTTTAAGTGAAGTTGTTTACCCACCACAAAAAAAAAACGTACAATTGCTTCACCAGCCATAATTACTCCATCTATGATACATCCATATTTTGCTATGCATACTGAAAATGGCTTTTTGGCACAAAATTGTCCTGGTTGACTAAGCCATTTGTCTGAGGCCTAACAATTCACAGATTCTAAGGGATGTTATGAGGTTGAAAAAACACAAATGGAAAAGGGACAGAGGGGCATACATGGGCTTGAGGATAATGTGGATAACCACAATGCCAGGCTGAAAATATTTGCGTTGTTAAATTTTTAAGGCACCAATAAAACGATATAAACTGTGACAAACATTTTGGCTTGACACGATAAAAAAATGCATTGTTGCTCATGATTTATTTTCTAGGACATGCCATGTTGTTCACACATTTAATTGCTCTGAAATAGGATAAGTCCAATTGAATTGTTCACACCTTGCTAATCATACCAGTCTGTTCAATAGACCTGTTACACATGAAGTAATTATCTAACAAACCTTGTGTGAACAAAAAGATAGTCAAGTGTTATACTGCATACAGTGCAATCAAGTATAATGCAAAACCTAACCCTTATGCTTGTGTGACACAAACACCAACAACTCTTGCTATGCACATCTTTTGCGTAAATATTTGATAGGCAGTTGATAAAACATATTCAGATTTGTTATGAAAAGAGATGCAGGACAATGTACGTTGAATTTATTAAGGGGGAAATAATCGTAAATGTATTTATGGGAAAACAATGAGAAAAACTAAACCAGCCATCCAAAGCAACACAGGCAGGGACAAGTCAACTGGGCCAACTGGTTTTCTTTCTCAGGACAATTTCAACTGTGGGAAACCACGTCTACACACTCTTGTTGCTTTACCGTCCTAACCCCCAACTGGTTCTTATATCACTCTTAATCTTTGCAAATATCACTCCAGATCACACACTCTTTCTTAGAAAAGACTTGCACTATTATCGTTTACATCACCTCCATATGGATGGTGGAATAGGACAAAGATGTGTTGCATTTTTGGTAGGGCTAAAGCAGTAATTGTACTGGTTAATGCATAGTGGTAATGCATATTCTGTTGTAAAAAAAAAAAACAGTAACAATAAATAGGGTTGTAAACAAGCAGTTTTTAACCAAACAAAACTACTTCTTCAATGTAACAGCAAACACGGAGAAAGACAAACCACACATACTATAAACAATTCTATCTTTGTCTCACCCAAACAAGGTAATACCATGACATAAAATCAATTCTGAAAAGAGGGGATTCAAGTTGTAATAAATTATGATTGAAAGGGAATTGGCTTTCACTTGAATAAAAAAATAAGGCAAACATAAAGCAGGGCTTCCAAAAAGAAGAGGTCCATAAGGACACCCGATGATATATCAAAGCGTCTTTGTGAAATTATCAATAAGTTAAGAAACCGTAAGACAGGTGTGCTTGGCACCAAAGCACAGCAGTGAGTATAAAAACAAAGGCAAAACTACCACGCACAACAACTTAACACTCACTCAAATCTACCTTGGTGACAACAGAGGCACAGCTAGTCACTTCATCCATGGTTTTTGTTTTGCTTTACCTCAAACCCCATTCAATAAAAAGCCCAAAGATTTGACCAAATAAGGCATTCCAACAAGAGAAAATGTGTATGTAGTGTAAACAGAAGTTTCAAGAGAAGGAGAGGGGATATAATGTCATGATATCTCGGCGAGTCGTTGAAGCAGGCTGGAAAAACCAGCAGCATGCTGAGACAACTCTGCGACCCGATCAACCATTTCCTGTGACGCAGTGACTGATGGATAGTTCTGGGCTGCACCCTTTGTCGCCACGACAACAGTCTTCAGGGCCTGACACAGCCGCCCTCCTGAGGTTGTGACCTACAGCAAAACCGAAAAAAAACAATTCCAGTTGTATTTTTTTATGATATTACAATATATTCATTACGCTGTAAGAGTAAGTCTGGCTAGAGAGGACAAAGAACATCTACCTTCTACCACATCGTATGAACAGGTGCAGAGTACTATAAAGGCCCCGATGAGGTACAACCAAACGTAAGTGAACCTTTTAAAGTTTCAGCCAAAGAAATGCACCGCGCGTCCCAAACTAACCTTAGCCCTTAGGTCCGAAGAAGTCAGGAGGCGGGAGAGAGTGTCCCCTATGAACACCAGCTTGTGTGCTGTCACAATGAGACTCTTCCCCCGGGAAACAAAGACACGGGGCGGTTGGTTCCCCTGCACGCTGCTGAAGAGCAGGTCGATAGAGTCGGCCAGGCAGGATAGGTGGGCTAGACTTTGGGAGGAGTAGAAGGACAGCAGCTCGGAGTCTTCCAGGGACAGGGACCCCGGTAGAGGAGATGGACTCAACTGGGGAAGAGATATTCAAATAAAGGCAGTTTTTCAGTGTTTTTCTTGTATTTATTTAAAAAAATAAAAATAAAGAGTATCTTTGCTTGGCTTTTTCTCCAACATGTTTGTGTGTACGGGAAAAACAATTTGTGGACAATGAAAATGAAAATAAAAATAAAAATGTATTAGAGCGAGAGAGGGAGAACCGCAAGTGTGTGTGCCTGTAACGGCATTGTGTGTGTTACGATATTAAAGGTGGTCATGTGACGCAGAGAGCGGGGGAAAAGAAAGGAGCAGGGTTTGAGTCAGTCTGATGATTTACCCGTGGCTCAGCTGTGTGGATACTGTGCGTTTGTCCGTTCTCCATGGGCACTAAAGAGGAAGGCTCTGGTTTTCCCTGGCAAAGGATAGAAAGTGAGGAGGGAAGTTGGCAAGTATTGGCTATGAAGCACACTAAGGTAACAGCTGTAACCTGAACTTCCGGTCTGCTCGCACCTCTGGAAAAAATAATATTAAAAGCAGAGCAAACAGAGACCCTTTACGAGGCTAACCTGCAGTTTGACGTAGCCCACACTGTCTCCAGTAGGGACAGGCATTGTGATGGGGGTCAGCCCGATGCCTGCATACTCGTTGCTGGGGTCGTCTTCTCCCTCCACTGGGCCAACAGTCAGGGTGACCGCCGCCGGAGGAGCTGGGGGCAAGGGAAATGCTTGCTGAGGGGTGGGTGGTAGGGGCCTCTCCTGAATCCAACTGCCTTTCCTGGAGCCCATCCCTCCTCCAGAGGGCTTTCCATCTGCCACCGGAAGGGCGGGCAGCGGTCTGCGTGACAGCGAGTCCTGGGAAGGTAGACGGGGCCGGCCCTGGGCCTGGAGCAGGATGCTACTCTCCTCCAAGGTCCGCTGGACTGAGGAGACGAGAGCATCATGCGGAGCTGCAAGTCCGCACGCTGACAACGCTGACAGAAGTTCCATGATGCGGGACCACACCTGCTGTAGGGGTGGCGGAGGGTCTCCCAGATGGCTCGCCTGCCAGATGGACAGGATCTCGCCCAACGACGTGGCCAGGTCCCGCGAGGAGAGCGGCGGAGAGGCAGAGGTTGTGTTCAACACGGATTGGACCAGGCCAGACAAGGAGGCTCTCCAGTGAACATCACCAGACCCGTTACTAGACACGGACAGGCGGCGGGTGGACGTGGACGAAGAAGAGCAAGAGTGCGACAGTGTGTCTAGGGTCAGAGCCGGCATGTCATAGATACCACCGTCGGCCTCCAAGGAGTTGCGGGTTGCTCTGTCCCCAAGCGGGGTGCGTTTCCCTGGGCCGAGTGAAGAGTAGACCAGGGTGCGCGGAGTCTCCTCCTCCCCACAGAGGCTGCTGCTGTCCCCTGGGCCTAGAGGCAGGCCTGGGAGGGTGGGCACGCTGTAGACATCTTCCTCCGCCTCATCACCCGCAGGGCTGTTGGACGGCTGGGGGTCTGAGATCAACGCGTTCGGTACTATGGTGGGAACGTCATAGACCTGTCAGAGAACCCGATACACAAGTTAGAAATAGGCATTCTTTCAAAATAACATTATTTCGAAATGACAGACAATGATAGGCATACATTGACATTTCTAAGTCAAACACGTGAATCAACTGCCCAGCTCAGATAATAGTGGTGGCTTTTATTAGACCTCACAAAATCCTCATCATACAAACACAAACATATGTACACACAAACCCCCTTGTTAGGTGGTATGTGGTGGCATTTCATAACATTGTAAATATGCGGAAAAACAGCACACTGTGATATATTTAACGCAACATGATTAATTCACTATTCATGCTTGCGTTCTACCTTTCCATTTTCCCTGATGTGCAAGGATTTCTGGAAACACACGTCCTATCTTTCCTTGAATCATTCTCGAAACTGTCACTATGAGAGACTACCAAATGGGCACAGACTTGCTCTGACACACAGACACCTCCCCAGTCCTAAAGCAGACTTTTCCCATGAGTTGTCAAACTATTCTATTTGACGTTTTGTAGAGAAGTTGCAACAGACACTAGAACACAATACTACAAAAAAGACATGGGGGAGGGGGACATGGCCCTGCCCACACACTGCCTCCAGACAGATGGGTGTGGGGTGGGAGAAAATAGATTCAGACTCTCGACAGACCAGCCATGCCCTGGCAGCAGAGGGACAGGTGTGGTTGGAAGAGGGGGAGGGAGGCAGGACTGTAAGTGGAATGTGAGAAGACTTGCTCGGCCATAAGCGGGGAGTTGTTAGCCAGGCCATGAGCTTACATAAAAGGTGTGTCTTTTTAAAGTTGTAGACCAAACAAATGATCCGCCTTCTTAGGTTCTCTTCACTTGAAAGCTTGATCTACAAATGGCACGACCCGTATAACAGAGCTGTGAACACAATCTCTGACCAGAGTGAAGGGGCCTCACACGTGATTGCAGGGCAAGGCATCAATGTCATGGCATGTGGGGAAAGTCCAGGTCAACTTCTCATCAAGTCGTGACTCGTGAACGGGGAAAAGCCTAAAGCTGGGCTGGGGAGTTGTGCTTACCTCGGACTCATGGTCAGCCAGAGGGGGGAGAGCGCGGGGGGTGTTGTAGATGCTTTCGTCGTCGGAAAGCGCTGTGGGTGCAGGCCTCGGCCAACGACAGGCGGGAGGGGTATCATACACCTACCAGGCCAAGAAGAAAAACACAACCATTTTAAACAAAAACAGAAATGTGGTGAGATCTTTCAAGTTGAGGAGGAAGAATGTTTTACTTAGAACAACAAACTTAAATAATCCACACTATTCCCTTTTCCCAGTTGTGGTAACCTAGTTAAAATAAACTAAATAAATAATGAAACACAATGAAAAAAAAATATATATATGAGAATTAGAATGAAAGCGGCCGAAAGCAACATTTTTTGTTCACCTGGTCTCGCTCAGGTTCCTGCCTCACTGGGATATTGTCCTGCCTTTCCTCCGGGCCCTGAGGTGGAAGGTGGGTCAGCCTGTCTACCTCCATCTCCTTCTTTAGGCTCGTAGTGGTGGACTGGAGGGCAGAGCCGGAAGCAGGCTGAGGAGAACCAGGCGCAGCGGCCTGCTGGGGCAGGTCTTTCCTGGTGACACCCCTGATTGGGGGTGCAGGTGGAGGGGGTTTACGGGCAAAGTTTGGGGAGCCAGGCACCCTGGCCTGCCCTGCTCTGACCAGCATGGGGGACGCTCTGAGGGCTGTGGGGCCAGGCTTCCCCCGGGTCGCAGGAGGAGTGGCCGCCACATCTTTGACCGGAGGTCTGGGTGATGCCAAGGCAGGAGACGAAACCTGCGTGTGGGCCGGCAGAGGTGAAGCGACCGCTGGGTAAGCAGAGACTGAGCCCTGGTCTTTTCTTGTAGTTCTATGGAGCCCTGCTCCTACAGGAGTAGGGGTCTGGTACAGTCCTGGGTTATCCTGGGCCAGCTTGGACTGTGTGGTGAAGGCAATCCCATTTGTAATGGAGGCACCATTTACCGGGGCCTGGGGAGAGCCGTTACCGCCGGTTGGGGTCTGGTAGACATCTTCGCCGGGTGGCACGGCACCTCTGGGAACCAAGTAGCGGCCCTCCGCGAGTCCTACGGCTGCCATGGTTTCCCTGGGAACAAGGTAGGTGGCGTCTTCCGCGCCCTCAGCTGCCCTGGGCACACCACTAGGCGCCAGGTACAACAACTCAGACGAATGGAGGCTTCCTGGTTGTCTGGGTTGCTGGGCCATCAGAGGGCTGGGTGTGGTGGGGGTCTGGTAGAGGCACCCCGCTTCGCTACCCCGGCCCCGGAGTGAAGGCGAGCGGGGACGCCCTGCCACAGACACATCCCAATCGGGACGAGGGCGAGTACCGGAGCTGGAGCGGGAGCGTGGACGCCCTCCCTCGGCCTGGCGGAGCTCGACGGGCCTGTGTGCCGGCACTGCCGCCCCTGGGCTTTGATACAGGGCCTCCCCCTGGCAGGGCGGTGAGAGGTATACGCCATCTACATCCTCCGCACCGCCACCCAACCCTGTGCATGCCATGGGTACGGGGGACAGGTACACAGAGTCCTCGACCGAGCCCCTGTTGGGATCGGTGCCAGGAGGCAGGGCTGACTGGAGGAGGCGGAGGCGATTGGCGGGCGCGATGCCCTGTCGGCCGTGCAGGGAGCACAGCCACCAGCCAGGACCGCCGCTCTGCTCCTGCTCCATGACCATAAGAATGTCGCCCTTGCGAAAGGCCAGCTCTTCTGGGCTCTCAGCCGCATTGTCAAACAGTGCCTTGGCCAGTACGGTCTATAGAGTAGAGAGAGAGAAAAAAAAATAAAGAGGGCAAGTAGAGAAATCTAGAACTTTCCATTCAAGCCTGTCACCACATAGACTGAAAGGAACAATTGAATTTGCCCTTGCGAGCAAGTGTTCTAGATTTGCATACTGCTAACTCCAAACAACCAAGTAATTGATGAGTAAATTGACGACAAGTGTGATGCAGAAAAATGTCTGATTGTTCCGTGCTGTTGAATGAAGAGAGAAAATAAGGGAGGGAAGTTTCCCTTTAGAACAACTGTGTGTGTGTGTGTGTGCACGTGAAAAAAGACAGCAATTTAGAAAGTGAGAGACAAATGTGTGAGTTAGAAACACCATAACTGATAATGGCAGCAATTACTTTAGTGAGATAGAGACACACAGTAGCAAGTTGGTAACCCCAAACGATAAGGCAGAGCAGAGGGGTAAATGGTAATGAGGAAAGGGGGGAGGGGAGGCACATCTGTCCCTTGTTGTTTGGGGTTTAATTGCCACCCCCAGTAAATCATTCAGTCGCCCCTTTTCTGAACCAACCCCCGAGGGACATTGGTGCTCCACTAAGCCAAAAGCTCTGTTTACCAGGCTAATGGAGGGTGTGCCTAATGTGAGAATATGAAACCTCCCGACAAAATCATCAAACTATGCACATTAAATAGGAAGAGATAGTTCCTATTTATGTAGGAAAACGTTTTGAGACAAGAAAACACAGCAAATTACAAGCATGTGCAACGCCACCTATCAGATACAATGAATCATAACTAGAAAGAATATTCTACTCACCGAGAGTGACATGTTTTTAGTCTCAGGGAACAGAGTTCACTTCTGATTCTGTAACTAGATCCGTCACACTCCTAGTCCCAGTTTGCCGAACTCATCCATCTATGAAACAGGTTCCAGTAAGCAGATGATCAGGAACAGGGCACCACTTGCTTTGTAAGAAGTGCAATATATTTCTACAGCTGCCAAACCCACCAGGAGGCGAGGAAAACATCTCAAGCTCAGCCAAGGAGTCTACCTTCGCTGAAGACTGTATGAGGATGGGTAGACAGCATTGGTCAATATTTACAATCACACGCTTGAATCTGATCCATTTTAAGGTCCAGCCATAACATCTCTTTAAATAAAACAGACTAAACAAAACACTTGAACTCATGAATGGCATTCCACACAGGATAAATTGTTGGTCCCCTGCCATAAGCATATGGAACGTTTTATAGCATAATTTGGTCCACGTTAGGAATAAGTACCTAAGGAAAGGAATCAAATATATCGCCCGGCCCAGATAGCAAGCGTAATTGAAGTAGAATGTTGTATACAACTTGCAGCAGTACTAATAAATAAACATTATATTAGATACGTTACTCATCCAAGTTAATGGCACATCTTAGCTCGCAGTTGATCAACGTGAAATCAAAATCTGCAACGGTCTACAGATTTGTACTGTGGTTAGTAGAATACTTGTTTAATAAAATCTAATGCTATAAAGCTATACGGCGACAATATTTTTGATCAGATTGTGTTTCCCGTTCGACAGTTCTGGGTATGCCGGGGGCCTCAACCGAGTAAGACTAAGACGAAAGCGAACTATACATTTGCTAGCTCTAAATGTAACACCACTAGCTTAGCTAGCGTTAGCATCTGTACAGTCCAGGCAGCACACATTCATAATACAAAACAATAGTCATCATCGTCATGAATAAAACACTCGTTTGTTATATCGTGGGACTTAGAAGCAAATGATCTTTCTGGTTAACGGTAACGTCAGATGAACATATTATTTACTTACCCATCGAAAGAAACTTCACATGGACGCTTACGATGAGGATCACTTTGTTTCAGTTTTCACTGTGCGGTGGAGAATTCGCAACGATTGGTGTTCAATCATCATCTGAGCACAGGACGGAGGTGACCGCAAATGTGTTCAGGCCCCCTAGTGGACTGCATGAGTAACTATTTCAACCATTGATCTAAAATTACATTTATATGGTATCAAAAGTGGTTTACTACACAGCAATCGGTTTACTTTTCAAATTAAGCTTTGCATAGGCTTGACTCATTTCCTTAAATTGCATCACCGCCGTTCAATAAGTTAACAACTTCAGCGGTGACGAACTCCTAATATTATTCTTTTTCAAATGATTGTCCCTAGAAAATAGTATGGCGATGTAAAATCTATCGCCACGCTGTTGCGTTGTGAGAAGACTGCAGCTTCAAGTAAACATCGTAGTTAGACTTTTATTTTTAAGGATAACAACCCCGGAAACGACCAAACTTCTGGTTCTGCTTGGTCAATAATAAAACCATTTAGTTTAGTATGAACCGGTCAAAAGTCCGAGTAACTAATTAAAGTCCAACGTCAAAAAGCAGACTGATGAAATACACAGTTTTAAACCTTGCATGAACATTGAGGGTAAGGTATTCGATATTTTGTTGTCTACCAACACAATATTTAGCCATCAACTAAACAATGTGGCAAGACCTTGATCCGACTACCTTGCACAGTGTGTCCGCTAAGGAATTCAAACACTATGTGAGCAAGGCAGAGCACAACTTTTATGGCGAAGCATTCAAACTACTTTGTTTTCAACTGACATGCATCTTGTTGTCAAATTTTTAATTTTAGTTGTGTGAGGTATCCAAGTGTAAGTCCAGGAGCGTGTGTTTATTTTCGCCTTGACTCGTGCCTCAGTGAACTATTACCTTTCCCTCATAGGCAGTAGTTTCATTTTGCATGCACCTTTCTGTTCTGTATTCGCAGGTAATGTTGAGAACTATTTGTAGATGTCTTATAAACAATCCAGTCGCTGGACAAAGAAAGATGTCTCAAAGTAGTCTTGCTGGAAAAGTGGCAATAGTCACTGCCGCCACAGAAGGGTAAGAAACAAGAGGATTTATTAGTTGTCCTCTTAAGTGATGTTCTTTCTGTTGGATCCTTTTACTCTATTGACTGTATACTTGTGTCACCTAAAGAATCGTAACGTTTCATACAGCAATGGTTTTAGAATACTTTGATCCACTAGAATGGACTCCTTTCTCCCTAGGATTGGATTAGCGGCTGCACAAGCCCTTGGTAGCAGAGGAGCCCATGTTGTTGTAAGCAGCAGACGCCAGACCAACGTGGATAGGGCTGTGCAACTGTTACAGAAGCAGAACATTAAAGTGACTGGGACAACATGTAACGTCGGCAAGAGTGAGGATAGAGAAAAGCTGGTTGAAATGGTAGGGTATTCAGCACGTAATCTCCCGAATCACCAGACTGATTAGGATGCTATATTGTTTGTCAAGATATATTGGCATTCATTCAGTTTCACTCTCCGTTCTGCTTAGACCTTGAAAGAGTGTGGGGGTGTAGACATCCTGGTTTCCAATGCAGCAGTCAACCCTTTTTTCGGAAACATTATGGACTCCACAGAGGCAGCCTGGGATAAGGTGAAGTGACAATATCCCATTTACCTGCGGAGAAAAGTTCTTCCCGATGCGATCCATTACAGGTGTAATGTGATAAGGATCCAGCCTAATTTTCTGCACTTCTCTTGTTATGTCATCAGCACTCACTCATCTGTTAATTTTCCCCGCTGTCCAACCTTTCACTTTATTAGATCCTGGATGTGAATGTGAAGTCAGCTTTCCTCATGACAAAACTTGTAGTGCCTCAGATGGAAAAAAGAGGGTGAGGGAGCATATTATCCCTAAAAATGCTGAAAACGTGAATTGCTTTCAGATCTTGACGTTATCCCCAATACATGTTTGTTTCAAACAAGATGGTTTTAATAATTGCCATTTTGTTTTGCTGTGTTCAGGGGGGGCAGCGTGGTGTTTGTTTCGTCCGTCGCTGGTTACCAACCTATGCAGGTTGACAAATAATCAAATGGGACACACTTATGTCAGTGGACTATAATTGTATGTAAAATCCTCCATGGACTGTCTCTGTATTCCTAGGCCTTAGGTCCATACAGTGTGAGCAAGACGGCCTTGTTGGGGCTAACCAAAGCACTGGCTCCAGAATTGGCCCACAGTAACATTCGGGTGAACTGTGTGGCCCCTGGAATTATAAAGACCCGCTTCAGCTCTGCAGTGAGTGCATACTCAGCCGTTTTAGTCTTTTACTGTTCCTCAGGTCCACCATCCATTAAGTCGATTTGTAATATAAAGAGGGTAATCTTTTATGTTTTAGTTGTTTTTATATAGATGCCCTGTTTGTCTTGTTTTCTTGGAGGAAAAAGCTCTTTCTATGCTTGAAAACCGCATATTGCTGGATTGGTGCTTTTTCTATTGTATACAGATAACCACAACCTGGTAATAATTTTTTTTTCAGTTATGGCAAGACGAAGACGTAGCGGAGGAGTTTAAGAAGCAGCTCTGCATTAAACGGTTCCGTTTCTTTACCATTATTTTTAACTGGAGACAGCATATGGTATACGTTGAGTGATTATTTTATACAAATGTGTTCTGGTTATGGAAAACTGAAGTTAGGGCTGGATGAAACGTTAAATCGAACTTATCTTTGTGCATTTGTTTACCATGGTGGTATGTTGGAAATTTAAGTTTCTCATGAAATTTTTCATCTATCCATTCAGGATCGGAGACCCAGAGGAAATCGGTGGAGTAATTGCCTTCTTGTGCTCAAAAGATGCGTCCTACATTACCGGAGAAACTATCACAGTGACTGGAGGGATGAGCTGCAGACTGTGAACGTTCAAAATGAAATGAGGTTTTAATTGAAGACAATTAATGGCTTGAAATGTATATATTTGATTGTTGATCAAAACAAATATAGCAGCAAGCAGTAACCGTTGCGGGCCACGTTTGCAGAGCTACAGTAGGGGGATAGACTTGCTCATTCACCCTTTAGTTGGTGCCTATCTGTTCCATTGCCCAAGTTCACGATGACAAAACCACGCAGATCTCTTTTTTGAGCTCGTCTGTTTATGCTGTTAAATATCAAATCCTAATAACCGAGAACGGGGCTCAAGCTATGCTCAGGTTGAGCATAACCTTTTACAGGAGGATATTCTTATTAAAATAACTTTTACATTGCTTTACTTTGTACCTGCAGCTTTGGTTTACTTGAATGGTAGTGAAGATTTGTATTGAGAATTTCAATTGTCAAATTGTTATAAAGATATCAAGAAACACCTCCTCAGTTTGTTATTATTGAAAAGTACTGGCTTTACAAACTTTGAGTGTCTACAAATCATAGAACATTGAACAGATGAAGTGTGCATTTATTTCTGTACAAGTACACAGTTGATAGTAAAAACAAATCTCAATTGTAAAAACATTTTGGAAAGATGATCATTTATGTAGATTTTGAACAACTTAATTGTATTGTATCACCTGTAAACTTATATGCTGTTCATTATGATGAGCAGTTACCAAACCTAAATAAAAGTATAATAATCTAAATATATGGGCTAACCATATAGCTCCCATAATGTTATACAAATATTGGGAACTAATAGTGCAATGTTTTTGTCTAACTTAATTCAGTGCACATAAACCAGGGTAAAAAGAAAAGCACTTTTTCCTCATTAGGTCTCAAACAATACTTTTAGAAACACCATGTAATATGTTCACTTCTGAAATCAGCAATTACAAATTACATTTAAAAGATAAATAGGAAAGTAATAATTTAGACAACCATAACGAATTTCTATTTCATTGATTTACTGAGATGGAGAAGTGTGTTGTAGAGATTGTTAGTATTAAAATGTTCAAAGCTTTCACTCACGTTAATTGGTTAGAAAAGAGCTGCACTGAGGCCTGCTGTTACTTCAACTCAGGATTAAATGAGCAGACGGTTTATCTGGAACAAGCTTCTCACAGAAAAGGCAATGATACACAAACATTTGCTTCATTAAGAAAATAAGCCTTTGAAATGTTCTCTGTATGCTTACAGTAAAAATGAACCTTGATTAAAATAGCCCTTTATTAGTTTCAACACAGTATATTAAAAAGGTGACAACTTTTTATGTTTATATAAAATGAACACGTATAATGAACTGTCATATCTTGATGCTAGCCTGATAATATAAAAAGCCTACATATTTAAAAATGTACTTATAATTTCAAAACCACTATCTAGAATACTTTTCATCTCTAAAAATATAAAGATTTAAAAATACTATCTGCCATAATTTTACTATTAAGAAGAAGAAACCTTCAGGATTTATGGACGTGTGGAACAAAACACTTCAATAAGCAAATTCAAAGTTATGGTATGGGTTAATCGTTTACTGAAATTATGCATGAATGTTGATATGTATGCATTTCTTGTATTTGTTCCAACAACTCTGAAGGATGACAAAGAGCCAATGATCATTGCAGATCTGCAACTGAACTGAACCAAGTCATCTATGCCCAGTCCCAGTTGATAGTAAGTCCCTCCTGGCAAATCCAGGCTTCCAGAATTCCCTCAGAGTAGGAACATAAGTATCATGTTTGGTCCTGCAGTAGCGCTTCACAAACAGCTGGGGGCGCAGGCACACACACACACACACACAAAAAGATAAAGACAACGTATAAAATTAAAGGCCTGCCTCTCACTCCTGACCACTGTGCACTCTAATCAACGATGCCACAAGAAGAGGAAAAAAACACACTTCCTTCTATCCTGGAATTCTATGCTGAGGTGAACAAGTTGAAGCATTAAAGTGTACGAACTGCCTAGTTAGCTTTACTGCTATCAATCTGTGCTGGAATGGAATGTGACCAAGAACTTGTTATTGACCATGACAACTATAAAAGCATGGGGAAGGTAGTGTAGCCACCAAATAGCCAAATTGAAAATTTGCAACAGTCAACACAGAAATGCGGTTAGTCTCAAAATATAGACAGACCAGTTTCCCTTTGCGGTAGCTTATTCTTTAACCTATTCTGCGGAGTGTGTCAACCTGATCCAAGCCTGCGTCCCAGGCTATGGGGCACAAGGTAAGAAGACACACGTCCCTTCAGAAAGTCTCTCTGAGCAACTAGTCCTACATACCTTCCCTCTGACCTTCTTGGTCGCCTCGTCTTCTGAATCACCAATGATGTCCTCGCCAGACTCGGGGGACGGGGTCGTACCTGCAAAAGATGGAGGGACTACATTTATATTCAGCATTTATAAATATAATGTATTATAGTTACATTTGCTCCTTATGTGCAATCTTGAACAACCTGAATTGACTACCTGGACCTCCCTTTGGCAGGACATCTTTCAAACAATCTTCAAGAAAATAAGTAAACGCCATACATGTGCAGAGACATTTAAAATGAGTCATTTATTTTTTAGCTGAAGATTTACCTTTGATTATTGCAGGGAAGGATGGAGATTGGGTTGCCGAGGTAGAAACGGCACAATTCCTTTTCAAGTGGAAACAACAAAGCACATCAACAAGGCAAAAAAAAATAATAACCCAACGTTTTTCAAATGTGGATTATATAAAGGATACTTTGGCCTTGATGACACCCATTAACACAATAACAGCAAGTAATTTTTTTTTTTCTCACTCTTTATCAGATCTGTCTGGACGCTCCACCTCAAACCACACCGGGCTGTCAACAGACTTCCTCTTTCTCTTCGTCCTGCCCGATAATATCTGACTGTCTTCTCCCACTGGGAGTCCTCCTGCTTGGTTGCCTGAGCAGCCGCTCCCATCGAGAAGGGACGGTGTCACAAGGGAGCCATCAGTGATGGCATGGAGTTGAAGACTGGCAATCTGCACCCTGGGCTGGCTGTGCAAGCAGGACATCAGCAAAGGGCAAAGGGCCGGGTCTTTGGGCAGCTTCAGTCCTTTTAAACCCCTCTGAACCAAGCAGTCCTGGAGAAGGCCTCTGTCCGTTGTGCCACCATCGTTACTCTCGGCAACGCGGGTATTTCCATCAAGTCCGCAACTTCTGCTCTTTTGCTGGAGCGTGTTAACGCTTTCTCTCGAGTTCCGCCATATCCTCTTTGTACCTCTTTGGGTGACTCTCACAACCTCCTCCTCCATGCTGTCATCAGATTCACGTCCCAGTGTCTTATTTTCACTCCCAGGTTTGCGTCGGTCTCTAGTTCTCGTCCGAACACTCCTTTCTAATGACCCCCCTTCGTCTTCCTCCCTCGTGCCGTCCTCCGCAGGCTTTGTCCTCTGTTTAAGCGCTGTGAATTTTGGACGCTTTGTGGATTCTGCTTGATTGTTTGCCATGTCCCGTGAAGTGGAAGGCAGGACTGACTCTGGATGGCCAGGGCTTTTCCTGGCTAAGCACATCAATGGCATGGAAATATGCCCTATCACAGGGCTAACCAACGGTTCAGAGCGGACCGTCTGTGCTGTAGTAGAAACTCCTTTGCCTCCCACAGAGGTGCCAGTCGATCCTGACAGTTGGTTTTGGGGCACCCTTCCAGATGGCGGAAGAGACAGAGACGTAAGGATGGAGTCCCCCATGTGTTGTGGAACATTAACTGAGAAAGACAGAGAAATTAAGAGAGGATTGAGGAGTACATTTATCATTCCAAATAAAAATACCACCTTAATCAGTTGATCAGTGTGCAAAGAATTGTTGCAGCTGCAGACATCACGACAGTTCTACTAATAACTACTAATTGAGTGTTTGTATCCAAGATTAATCAACTATTAAGCAATAAATCTCACTTTTTCCTACCAGCTGAATCTAGGTGACCATGATAACTTTGGTATTGGAGCAGTGTCTTCAAGAGCTGGGGTTGAGAGGCAGCATGTGCACACTCATCCAGGACAGCAGGGGCAGCACAGAGCCAGGACACTGTCTGAAACCACACCAATTCCAAAGATAAAGTTAGGACAAACACATTCTGTCAGCTAGCAGTTGTACTTGTATAGACAAATGTGTTTTGATTGAAAACACTGACAAAAGGAGGGGCATTTCTAAAATGACCGAACTGTCATTCCTTTTATTTCAGATAAAGACTATCCTTTGAAAAACTCTCAATTGCAAGCGTATCAACCAATACCAAGTCAAGTTTTTCTCTGCTCATTATCATTGGATTAATATAAGAATCATGGCACAGAGAATATATGAAGAGAACATGGATACAAAACTACCATTATGCACAGCGTCACATGCACTTATTTCACTGTTGTACTTCTCTTGACAATGATTGGTCTCTTTAAGGGTCATGGAGGAATTTAGGTACAGAATCACAACAGTCCCTTTAATAATACATCAAGTTTAGTTGAATATCATTCAAACTACACCAAATGCAGACATAAACAAGAACCAGAAGAAGATCATATTTACAATAAAAAAATGTGTGTATGTGTATGTATATGTATACCTGAGCCAAGTTTGGTACTGGGAGTAGCTGATCAAGTCTAACTAGAAACTCCCACAGCAATTTTTTCAGTTCTTGATCAAACTGAGGTCCATATTCTACAGGGAATGTGTTCTAGGAAAATAAAAATAACCAACGTTAGAGGTCACTGTCCAGGCAGACAACTTAAGTCAGGATGTCATTTATGGTGTTTAAGTTCATAGTTTGTGTCTGAATGTAAAACACAATGCTCCCACTCTTCAGTGGACAACTGACCGTATAGAAGAGCTCTCGTGCAGACGCATCTTTCGTAAGGCTTCGCACCAAGAGTCTGAAGTTGGCTACCGTCTTGTCAATCTTAATATCCTTCCTCTGAGAAATGCAGGGAGATAACCATAAACCAACAATACATGAGAATAAGGTACTATACCAAACAACTTCCTTTAAAAACACACACAGTAAGTGAAATATACACTTCAATGAGATCCGTGTAATGGTAGAAATTAGACTAAGAGCAATAGTAAGGCCTATGGTAGAATCTTGTAGTTTTACTAGACTGCTTGAACAAATGGTTTGTTATAATTAGTGTGAAAGGCTGTTTACTCTAAGAAGGTGACATCTCTAGAAAGGAGACGTCTCCAGGAAGGGGACGTCTCCAAGAAGA
>JAVQJS010028913.1:0-14539 GCA_036024795.1 Galaxias rostratus | reverse complement strand
GTTTACAGTAAAAACATTAAGAGGATTTAATTCATATTAAGGATTGAGTTGATATTTACATTTTGTATAGCTGTACATGAAAGAAGTATAAATAGCATTGTTGTGCTTTTTGTATGTTTTAGTGTTACCTTTCCTTGCAACATCATTAAACCTGTGGACAAGAGGACATTGTCTTCAGAGTGGTGATATTAGGAAGGAGTTTACCTGACTGCCAAACTATATACAGCACATATGACGAGTGCCTGACTGCCAAATTATATACAGCACATATGACGAGTACAAATGCTTATTTGGGGTGCCTTATATATGCCTAACTCTAAACTGTTACGCTCACTAAACACTCAGTTTACTAGTTTGACTGAAAGCAATCAAAACAGATGTTTTTGATAGGCTTTGTTTTTCAAACGCATGATAGCTTGACTTGTGTCAAAAATTCACCCTCACTACACCTTTGGATTTATCAGGTACTCCCGGCAGCCACCCCCACCATCTGATCCAACTCACTACCAGGTGGTGATCAGTTGATAGCTCGGCTCTTCTCTTTCTCGAGTGTCCAAGACATACGGCCACAGGTCTGATGAAAAGGTCAAAACAAATTCAATCTGCGGCTTAGAGTGCTTTGGTACCAGGTGCAGTAATGAATATCCCTATGTCCGAACATGGTGTAAAAATGATCAGAATCAGACATCCTTTATTCATCTCACAGCAGAGATATTTACATTGTTGCAGCAAAAGAAGTGGATAGTGCAGAAAGGGTGAAATAGACATTAAATAAAGAGACGCAATAAAATCACATTAAATGACTACACATCCATAGCAAAAGTGAGTCGTGCAGCATAAAAACAAAGTTAGGCTGTAAAGTGTACATATATACTGCACATATATTGTACATAAGTATGGTGGTCTACCAGGGGCTGTGATGGTTGAAAGGTCTGACCGTTGCAGGAAAGAGGGACCTGCCGTATCTCTCCGTGAGACACTGTGAGTGAAGTGGCCTGCTACTGAAGGAGCTAAACAGTGCAAACAAAGTTTCCTCGAGAGGGTGGGACGTGTTGACCAACAGGGATGCCAACTTGTCCATCATGTCTTCCACCACCTCTGCAGTGTCCAGAGCGCTCCCCTGGACAGAGCTAGTCTTCTTAACCAGTCTGTTCTGCATCTTCCTAACAGCAGCAGAGATGCTGATATTCCAGCAGCCCACTCCGTAAAAAACATGTGATGCCAACACAGTCAAAGAAGGTCTTCGGGGTGCCTACTGCCGTCCAAAAGACCTCAGTCTCCTCAGTAGGTGGAGTTTGCTCTGACCCTACTAGTACAGAGGAGCAGAATTCAATTCAATCAATCCTGTCCAGTTCATTGTTCAGGTGAACCCCCAAGTACTTAACAATCTCACCATCGTGGATGTTCACTGGTGTGGGTGGTGAATGTTGCCACCTCCCGAAGTCAACCAGCAACTCCTTGGTCTTCCCTGCGTTGAGCTGGTGGTGGTTCCTCTGGCACCAGAAGGCAAAGTCCTGACTAAGTTGTCTGAGCACTATCGTCCTCATATGAAATTCGACAGAAAATAGCAGATCCATCGGCCTTCTCCAGGTGAGAGAGGGATCACTGCATCAGGTGGATGACAGCATCATCTACCCCAATACCAGGTTGATAGGCAAGCAATAGTGGGTCCATTAATGGTTTCACAAGGGGCCAAAGATAGTCAAGGGCCAGCCACTCCGGAATCTTTATAAACTTTAATGTCAGCGCCACCGGCCTGTAGCTGTTGAAGTCCTTGGGTTGGAGGGTCTTTGGCACAGGTACAACACAAGATGTTTTCCACAGTTGTGGTACCCTCCCTAGTCTTAGTTCCAGGTTGAATAGGAACTCCACTGGCTAAACGCTGGCATTGTGGCCTTCCAGCGAGAAGGTCCTGGGTTCAAACCCCACCTGACCTAAGGGCCTCTTTGTGTGGAGTTTGCATGTTCTCCCTGTCTTAGCGTGGGTTTCCTCCGGGTACTCCGGTTTCCTCCCACAGTCCAAACACATGCAGGTAAATTGATGACTCTAAATTGTCCATAGGTGTGAATGTGTGTGTCCATAGGTGTGAATGTGTGTGTGAGTGGTTGTAAGTCTATGTGTTAGCCCTGCGATGGATTGGCGATTTGTCCACGGTGGACCCCGCCTTTCGCTCGAAGTCAGCTGGGATAGGCTCCAGCCCCCCGTGACCCTGCATAGGATGAGCGGTTCTGATAATGGATGGATGGATATTCATGTGTTATTTAAACCAAAAATACATTCGTTACGTTCGTTCAACGGTATCATAAACGTGAATGTGAAAACGTCTACCTATTTAACGTGAAGCGGGGCTAGAGTTAGGCCACCACCTAAGTTAACTCCTATTCTAACTCCCATTTTAACGTCTCCACAGAAGTTCAACGGACAGACGATATTGAAATCAGCAATTACCACCCAAAAGCTTTTATTCAAATGTAAATGTAATAAAAACAAACTAAAAGAGGGGGAAACAGAACAAAGTCCTGTTTGTTGTATTCGTCTTCATAATAGCTTTTCCCGTTCCTTTGCCTTTGGACAGCCTGCTTAGTAAAACATATCGAAAGAAATGAACATCCCCGCTAACATTGAGCGCCACTCGGAAAAAGAAAACCAGTGACAGGAGTTATTCAGTGCTGGGTGAGGTGACACGATCATGAAAGCTTCAATCTTCACACCTGTAAAAAGTAGCTCCTGCAGTGGCTCTTCAATTTCCTCTAGCCCTGCGTTTTTTTCAAGGCTGGGAATTCGGGTTATTGAATACTTTTGAATAGATGCTTGTATGTATGGTTCCGTTCTATTTTTGCAAACCTTAGAAAAGTAAATGAGAAACCACAGTCAGAGTGGTGAAGCGTAGATGAGCACAGCCACTCGACAGGCAGATTCTAACGAAATTAGATTGCATTAACAAAACTGAGCTACATAGGAAATTTCTTTAAGCGCTATGACGTGAATGTGTAAATACAAAGAATTCTTCAAAAAAGAGTAGGTCAATATATCCTTTCAGTGGTCCTCTTAATGTTATTTAATACATAATTTATAAAGATAAATAAACAGTGAGTGGTGTTGCTACATGTGGATATTACGTTTAAGAGCAATGTTAATACGACTAAGACTTCTAGACACCAAGGTGAAAAATATCCAAATATGACAATACGTCCAGCAGATTAAACCTCCTTGAAAATTCGGGTGCAGCTGTTCCCATTTTGAGATAAATATGTCACTTCGTTTGAGTGTGACAGCCTTGAAAGTCTGAACGATGAGATCAGTGCTGAAATTTATGGAGAAACCATAACGTAAATAAGGCGTCCACATGCAGGCAAATATTGTTTGTCTAGATGAGGCTATGAAGATCATTCATCTGATTAGAAAGCAGGAGATCAAAGATCAACGAGATACAATTATCATGGGGAGATTCTTACTCATTCTTACGTAAGTTTAACAATAAGAACATTAAGAAGTGACCTGCCTCAAGTTATCTTGGAATAACATTTCAACCTGATTTTTATATGACTATCCCATTGTTAAGAGAGTGTAAGATTTCTTTCCACTCTAATTCCAGGGGTGGTTCCATAACAAAGATACACAAAATGATAATAATAAATGTCTTAAATTTCACGAGCACAATGACGGTATAGAGAACAGAGGTGAAGAGAAACGCCTAATCTGTCCTCAGTAAATTGAGTTCCACATGGCTAGACAATAATGGGTTCCCATTCATAACAAGAGGCCTCAGAAACAATTAGTGACTAGATGCCTCCTGTTATTACTACTGTAAATTGAGTAAAAAATAATCCCAAAGCATGTGTAATGTTAGAACAAAGTTCAACAGTACATTGTGCCCCGCCGACTGGAATGACGTATTGGCTCCTTGCAGTATTTTCACTGGAGAGAAATTCTGCATTATTTTAACCTTTTATCACGGTGACAGCCTCACCTATATAGTTATAGGTATATATTATATTTAGTGATAGCTTCACCTATAGAGTTATAGGTATATATTATATATAGTGACAGCTTCACCTATAGTTCAAGGTTAGGGGACAGGTTTTCAGGGAGGGAACGTTTACCAAGACCCCCACTTGTTTCTCCATTGGGGAGTAGCTTTAAAGCTGTCAGAGTCAATAAGATGCGTCATCTTCTAGATAATGCAATAGACCTAGCATTCGAGACATTGGGGATTGCTTGAGGACAACTGTCTGAGGTTACATGAAAAATAATCGTATAAAACTGTATATCTACCCTTTGTTATTTACAAGATGTTGGCTTATTCTGTTTTTTTTTCTGAAAACATCAATAATTGATTTGTAATCAATCCATCCCATGCTTTGAGTGACCAGTACTACAGCCCCTTCAATAGCACCTGGAATAACACATGAAAGATCTCCAGGTCTCACTCTGAAAGGACAATAACGATAGGCTTATCGGGAGCATGTCAACGGGATTCAATCGGAAAAGGACGGAACCAGCCATGCGGTAACTCGGTGTCAGTCTCTCACAGTGTAATTCCCATCACAGCTGGCCAAGGTCTGGGGGATGCACTTAGTCTCCTCTCAGATTGAGAGCTCGGAGATAGCGCGGACGAACGGATCAAGGCTTCGAAGAATTCCCGTTTCTCAGCCCGTGCTTTCCCTACCTCCAGCCCGAAGGCCGATGTCAGGTATTGTTAACCATACCTCCGATCATTTCCACCCTATCCGAAGTTTTGTTCTTGCCGCAACAGATGAGCTTAGTCCCTGTGACTGTAGGCCTCTTATCGAAGCCTCAGCCATGGGCCTACAGGCACGCCCCCTGGAGCTAGTGTTGGAAAGGATGGAGGTCCGGTACATTGAAATCACTCACAGACAAACAAGGAAGGTAGCCCAATAATATCTACCTTTAAGTAAAGCGTTGGCGTTAGAAAGAGGAAGTGACACCATTCAAAGTATATCAGCATGTATATATGCAGATAGATAATGCTCCCATCGCTCCAAGAAATTCTCTTACGGGCAAAACCATGCCCTCTCACTGCCCCTTTCTCACATCGTTTGCAGCAATCTCAGGATTTTGAGTTTGAGATAATAATAATAATACATTATATTTAGAAAGTGCTTTTCAAAATACTCAAGGACGCAGAGAAAAATAGTTATTCAATCTACTGTGAGCAGTGAAGCTGACAAAGGCTTTATTGTGTGGTTGGGGGATTACAGTCGCAGACCTTTGTATGACGGTATGCTCGCTCTCCTGAGTTACAGGTCCTTGAACAGGACAGACGTGGTGTTCTGTGAGTTCAATCGTGCACATTTTGAAAAGAGGTGGACAAATACAAAGATGTATTTATTTTCACTATCCAAGCCAGGAAAGAGGATTTGAGAGCTCCATTAAAAAATGCTTTCAAAAAGAGTGTGAGTTAGGTGTGAAACACACAAAACAATAAACGCACAAAAAAACGACAACACAAGACCTTGGCTTCCAAACTAATAACCAAATGCTATTCATGTATATGTGATTTAAAAAGTTATTTGTAAGCCCTGTGAAGTGTTTCCCTCTTGAGTTGCTATGAATGTATTTTTTATTATATGAGGGAACTCCACTCCCCAGATGGGAACCCATTAGGACCACTGTGAAAGTAACATGAGCAACAAAATACTGTAATGGACTGTATAGGTCAAAGGTGACCTGTGCCTTAACAGAACAGGCGATTGGATGGCCTCGTGCTTACTGATCTACTTGGTGCAGAAAGGTGCATGCCAGAGGGCTGGGATCTGTTTTTCCTTTGAGGGTCCGTCCATGTTGGCTAGTGAGGTGCAATGCAATCACCCTGAGCAGAGAGGGACGTGTACTCTGTGTGTGTGTGTGTGTGTGTGTGTGTGTGGGTGTGTGTGTGTGTGTGTGTGTGTGTCTGCAATAGGGCAAGAGTGAGACAAGCTTAACTGGGCACAAGTGTGAAAACGGAAATGTCACGTCGGTGTTGTCTCCCTAATACATTTGCTAAATTAAAATGTTCGGAGAATTAATCGGTGGAGCCAGGCACCGTGATTATCTTTTAGCAGCGATCAGTGGCAAAGTGAACATTAATATTAATGGGAGTGCTTGATGCAGAATCTGAGTGGTTGAGAAATAAATCAGTAATAGAGAAGGGTCCTTTTTAAAAATAAAAATAAGACAGCTGGTTGGCTCTGTAATGCTTACAGACTTCAGGTCGTAATTAATTTATCGGCAAATTGAATCAGAGAATGTTAGATACAGGAATGTCAGAAGGCATGATATAAAGGGCGGGGAAGAGTGTGACTCCACGTTCCGGAGCACTGGAGTCACACTCCAGTACGTCTGGGATGTTACGAGAACTCGGTGAGGCTGGTGCAGTACTTCAAGCCAAGCCTGGCCTTGTTCCAGCCCACACACCTTACATCACGATAGATATCGACAAGCAAAGGGGACGACGGTACGCGTGACCAGTGCCGTCAACAGGCAGTTCAAACACGACGTAAATATGCAAAAGCCACGCTATTTGTGAGTAATGCTGACATATTTCAACATTCGCTATGGATTATAAATGAAAGAAGTAGCAGTTGTAACCATATATCGTAACCCCATGTCCAACAGAAGAACTATTACAGTTCCGGAGTTGAGAAAATCCCTTGATCGTAATTTACTCTTTAAGACAGGCGTCAGGTAGTGCTACGGAATCTGGACAGGAAAGGTCAGCCTGACAGACACGGACAAAACCATTTTAATATACGGAACAGGGGCCACAACACCTCTGCTTAAAAATTCATGAATCCTTCAGATTGGATGGGAATGAATTAGAGAGCGATATTGAGTGTTATTTAGTGAGATAGAGATATGAGACTTCAATGCTGGAGCGAAGTGACGATGATGAATGGTCCATAAATGATGTGCGTGTTTGTGCGCACGTCTGTGTAAAGTAACTGTCTGTTCGTATTTGCAAGTGTAGGGAGGAACAATACCGTTACTAGGACGGGCCACAAGCAGTATTGTTCATGAATCAATGTACCTGAACTTGAACTTTGAACTTTGAACCTGTAACCCACCAGGATTCCAGGTTAAGCAAAGCATGTACAGCAGCATACAACGCGTGCATTGACGCTGTCATTAATCCCCGGCCTGAGTAGCACAGAGATATTCCGTGGAGCCTTTCCCAAGCACTAAATTGAACCTAATTGTCGCTATTTTACTAGAGAAAGCCTTATAGTGCTTGAGTGAAAACCGTTCGATAGTATTTACATAGAGCAACATTCTTTCCCGACTTTAAGTCGACCGCAACATCTGTCCGAATCCCTGCGGTGAGTAGAATGCTGGGCATCCCAGATGGTTGTGAGCGTGTGCACATCACACCAGCCAATCACGTAGAGCCAGTCGCCAACCGTCTCGTATAGATCCTTAGTGGGACACAGGAAGTGGCTCTCATTGACGGTGGGCGGTTGATGGAAAGAGCGGACCTATCTGACCTGATGGTACTGGTGAGCGTTTGGCAGGTCAGAGACATGGGGGGATTGGGAGATGGGAGGAGAGCAGAAGGCGCATGGCCAGATGACAGCAATGGGTGAAGTTTTCCTGAGGAAAACTCACGGTTGACAGCCTTCCTAGATTCTACCCATGGAGAGTTCAAACGAAACAAACTTGTTCTCCATGTGGCCATGGGTTTACGTACGTTTCTATTGCATGTGTACTTCCTAATATTTAGACATCTCTTCACCCTCTGTCTTACAATGTATATGTAACATGCAAATCTAATAATTCTATAATAATAACAATAAACTATACAGTATATATATATACGCATTGCATGTAAATTTATGTGGTCACTGCGTTCCTTGATTCTCTTGCGGTTGAAGGTTGTCCCTTTTATTTTACTGATTGCCTCTATTACAGACAGCCACATGCATATGCAGACAAACGACTACACATCCATTCAACACCCCCAAATGCACTCAAACACATTCAAATATACTGTAGTTCCTTGATTACTCCAACACAAACAACCAATTGCAATAGTAAAGTTGAGCAAATGCAAATTTTTTCAAATGGCCAATATTATCTCTAGAAACATTAGCTTCATTAGTTTAGTGTCAACAAATACTAGGACATTGGGCTTGTATAAAATCGCCAAAGCTTCTATCTACAGTGGTTCTGCCTTCAGGAACTGAATACACACACAATTCATAGCTTTGGTTGAAAACACAGAGGCACAAGAGTTCATCAAAGGTCTTTTCGATCGTATTATTGAATCAGTCAGATAAATTATAAATTGCTATCCTGTAAATGTCTGAAGTAGTGGTCTATGACTTATCATTGGTTCTGACAGTGCTGCCATCAAGAGATTTTTAAATAGGCTTTAAACCTGTTCATCTTTTCAGTGGAAAACCATTTTTTTCAATTTCAACACATCTTTGGGCTGGCGCAACATAACAAAAAGCACTGAAAAATGATGAACGGCATTCATATACCTCCGGACAATGAACCAAAAAGAAAGCCATTCAGCCTGTACAGAAAGCACCCAGAAGTTAATAGCGCTTAAAAAAAAAAAAAAAAACAGCTGAATCGTTCAGATTAAATTAAACCTTCCCTTCCCCTGAAAAAGGCGTTGAACAGAACAAGTTTAAGAAACAAACAGTGAATACAAAAGTGAAACAAAATGATGGAGGTGGGTAAACTCAAGAGAGAAGGGCCCAAGTTTCCTTGTGGGAGGGGGCGGGGGGTGATTGTCTGTGAAAATACAATCGGATCACCACAACAACTATGCTGTATCACCATAACAACATAGTGGGCGGCACGGTGTCTTGGTGGTTAGCACTGCTGCCTCACGGTAGGAAGGTCCTCGGTTAAATCCCGGCTCCGCCCCTTCTGTGTGGGGTTTGCACGAGTGGGTTTTCTCTGTGTACTCCGGTTTCCTGCCAAAGTACAAAAACAAACGGGTTAATGGGTGACTTTAAATTGTCCCTTGATGTAATTGTGAGTGAATTGTCTGTCCCTATGTGTTGGCCCTGTGGTATACTGGCAACCTCTCCAGGATGTGCCCCGCATGTCACCCTGTCTTGGCTGGGATAGGCTCCAGCCCCCTGGCAACCTCTCCAGGATGTGCCCCGCATGTCACCCTGTCTTGGCTGGGATAGGCTCCAGCCCCCTGGCATCCTTGCAAAAGATAACAAGTATTGCTAATGGGTGGGTGGAATAGCATTGTGTCCAATCATGAGGAAACCTAAATCCACCACCCATTTGCAACCCTTATATGTTGGGAGGGCTACTTTAAGTTCACCCAACCCACAACTGGAGAAACCGTAATCCTTCCACTTAACAAATGAGAAGAGGCCAAATAAAACGGTCACTTTTAAGGCTAAAGCCACAGAGCTTGTCTGCAGTAAATGTTTTTAAATGGTCTTTATCGATCAGTTTGAAAAAAAATATTTCCCTTGAGAGTGCACAAGTACTGTCAAAGCCTTCCAGGTCTGGCCTTTGATGGCTGTAAAGTGACTTCTCAGGGCTCATTAAAGTGAAATAAAAACCAGATTCATGAGTGCACAAAATACACGTAGAGAAATGGCTAGGGTATGCTAACAGGGATCTAATATTGTCTCCTGATTCAGTTAAAAAATAAACTAATGTTAATTAATTATTGATTTGTGCCGATTACAACTGGAAACAAACATGAACATGCTCACCATCTGAGGGGAAACCGAACAGGTGCCCCTGACGCAGACATTTTTGAAGTGTAATATCGCCACCTAGTGGGAAACAAATAACAGGGCAAAAGCAGCAACACGAAACCGGCTAAAAGAGCCTTGTGATAATACATACGCTCATTACCCCGACATAACGAAATTACATATCTTTATAGCATTTCCTCTTCCCCGAGACAATATTTCAATGCTGGAAAATAGATCATGAGGAGGGGCATGGGAATTATTTAACTCCGCTGGCACACAACCTACAGGTCGCACCTCCTATTAATAAACGGATATTGAGTTACCTTTGATGCGCGTGAACGTGGACGAGACGGTCCTTCCCTGTTTAGTAAACAGAGCCCAGCTCAAACTTGTGTCGTAGACGGCATGTCTGACATCAAGTCCCTTCTTCAAAACACGTCTTATGCACTAGGATAGTTTTTATGCTGATGGTGTTAGCGGTGTGTTAATCCCTGGATAGTCAGCGCCTTTAGTGTCATGTTTCATCTTTCGTATGTACTCACTGGGAGAGAAAGTGGCCTTTCAGTGGAAGGCCGTTCAAAACATTGGAGCCATCACGTCCCCGTCCTCCGTTATATAATATAAAGACGTGGTTGCTGCTTCCGGTTACAAAATCCACAAGAACATAGTAAAGTTAGAAATACAAGTTTTATTTAAAAAACAAACAGTTCACGTGAGAACCACACAAAGTATGTTACCCATTCATCTGAACACGTGTCCGTTTCCCGTTTTGAACGACAACAGGGTCAGGGTGCGATATCCCATCGTAGCCCTAGGGTATCTCCTGTCGACTGTCTTAGTGATACGATGGCCTTTCTAGCATGAACTCTGTGCACATTGTAAGTGTGCACATTGAATATTCACAGCCCTCTAAAGACACAAGACAGACCGTTCTTTACAGCACAGATCCCAATCGTGAAACACTCATGCACCTGCTTCGTTCTCACACCCGCGTGGGCTACCATGGAACCCAAAGAGGGTAATACTATTTTAAAAAGTGGCATGTGTTAGAAAGATAAAGGAAGTCTTACATCGATCGAGTCACTGGACTAGTATCCCCTGATCGTCAAGTAGGGAAACATAGTTCAAATCTTAACAAGCCCAACGGCCAGACACGCGCACATGTAGTAGTGTCTGGCATGAAGGGAACAGAGTTTCCTAAAAGATGTTTATCACCATTATTTCACGTAGGACGCCAATATCTTCTAACGCTTCTGAACTCTTGATAAACTCAGCTTTGATAGGAAAGATAAGAGCCTCTGAAACATTCTCTCCGTCGCGCACGCACGCACGCGCGCACACACAGACACACACAAACACACACACACACAAAATGTTGTTTTGCGCTTTGGACACAGTAAATGCCCTGAGACCTGCCTGAGCCTTTAAAGGTCATTCAGGACCCAGAGCCCCTAGGGCTGTTTCCAGGATACACAAGAGGACACGCTCTGCCCGTCTGTCTGTTGCAGGAGAACAAAATGTCATCAGCCAAATAACTGGCTCGAATAACTGGGAGGTGGGTGTCACGCCCCACACATAAACACTTGGACAGCACCGCATTTGTAAAAGGGGCGCCATCTTTAAAGAAGCCTATTTTGTTTCACTATATATAGCTGCAATTATCCACATCAGATGACAGAAATAATCAAAAATAATAACAATAATAATAAAATAACAATAAGCATTCCTCCCCGCCCAAAAATACTGGTGTCATAAAAAGCGAAAAGAATACTGTTAAAAAAACCCCATCTGAGCTGTAAACTCATAATGAGGATACAAGGCCAGAAACGCCACGAGCGCTTCCCCCCAAAACACGCGTACACACATCGGCGTGACGCGCGGTCAATGTCTCCCGAGAGCTTTTTCAGCACCGCGAGCCTGCTAATGAACTGAACTGGCTGAGCTTACCCACGGGAGATAAGACAAAGACTCTCTGTTCCAAGGTCCACACAGTGCAGCATATGGGATCGACCGAGTACAAGAAAGTACAACAAGTGAAGCTTACACAACAAAAACAAATCGGTGAGAGAGAAAAAAAAACGCACAAATAAAATTGAATTGAAACACAGCTGAGGCCCATGAGAGGTCTATGTAGTGTAAAAAAAAAAGAACAAAACTTTACCATAGTAAAACTACGTTTTAGAAAACATCCCCCAGTTCATATTCACCATGATTTCTTTGACTACTCACCCTCCTGTCGGACCTGATTGTAACATTAGTAGGCCTGTGTAGACGCATTGAAATGAACAGAAGAGCATTCAAACGAACGCACACCCTCACCAGATCACATAATATTTCCCTGATATGTTGTAGGTCAAAATATATATTTGTATATGATATGATATGATATATGATATGTAGTGGTGATGTGTGGTGGACATGCCTGGTGTTGGGAAAACACCAGCAAGGAACAGTAGCCACAACCCCCCCACCCACCCCGAACCCCCATCCCCACAACACCCACCCACTCACCCCCCCACCCCCCCTCATCTTATTGCTGGTTCCGTTGTCAGGTCACCATGAGAGTCTATGGGATCCTGTTCTGATCGGGTTGGGTCAGTCAGTTTACACCCATAGAATGGGAAGGAGTAGCAGCTCCATCGTAACAGGTAAGGTCCGGTTGTGCGAGTCAAAGAGAGAGGCAGCACTACTCCCTGTGCCATCCGGGGAGGTCTAGGGTTTTCATGTAGTGTTTGATCGAGCAGCAGCCAGGCAGCAAGGCTGAGAGGCCACCTGGTAGGTGGGGAGGTCTGTCCGTCAGTTCAAGGCTGGGGAAGGAAGGGGCTATCTTAGTCCCGCCCTCGAGGTCATCCACTCCAGGCCCTGACAGAGACTGGGGTATCAGACGGACTTTCTTGTTAGGATTGGCTCCGTAACTCCTGCAGATTATTTCTATGCATGTTTGTGTGAGCGGTGGTTCTGAGTCAGAGGCTTTGCCCTACAGGCTATACTTATGAATAGCTTAACAAGACATCTACACCCCAAAAAGTTGCATATGGAGTTGGGCAAGCCCATCAATAAACTGCGACTATGGCTGGCCTTTCTGCATGTGAAAAGAGGCGGCGGTAAGACCTCCCATTTCAATTCATTAATCTACCTGACCGGGTTGACCCAGCCCAAAATCTCAGCAGGTAAAGCAGCAAGCCTTTCAATTATTCACCAATATCTGTGATCAAACAGGCCATTACGACACACAATTTCAGACTGAAAAAGTGTATTTTCCAAGTGTGTGTGTGCGCGTGTGTGTGCGTGTGTGTGTGTGTGTGGAGAGGCGGTCTTACCCCTCTCCAGTGAGAGCACAGCAGGACTGGATGTGCCACGGGTGGTCTTTGATGGAACTCAGGGTGAGGTATTTGGAAATCTCCGCTGCAGACATGCAGCCCTTCATATCCTGCTTGTTGGCGAAAATCAACACAGCTGCCTTCCGCAGGTCCTGAGGGGGGGCCGGGGAGAGGACAGGGAACAATGAGCCCGCTACCGTACGCACAGTGGCTGCGACGCTCCGCCGGCAGGGGAAAGGTTACCCGGGGCAACAAGGAAGCACGGGAACCAATCGCGTGCGCACGCGAGACAATCGTCGCCTGTTTTTCGAACAGAGTTCAAAATCAACGCCGACGATAGCATCGGGGTGGGGTGGGGTTTACCTCATGAGCCAGCATCCTGTAGAGCTCCTCCTTAGAGATGACTAGTCTCTCCCGGTCTGTACTGTCCACCACCAAGATGATGAACTGTAAACGAGGAGGCAAAAAAAAACAACACAAGAAAACCCAGTCACATAGGTGCCTTTTGGGGGAAGCTCTCAATGGACTGACTCTGGCAATGATCCATCATGTGAGTAGTAGAGTGTCACAGCAAATGACAACAGAACAAGAGACGGGATTCTGGTTGCACGTGTGTGTGTGTGTGTGTGTGTGTGTGTGTGTGTGTGTGGTAGAGAGAGTTAAAGGACTCAGTAGAGAGGTGGCAGCCGGAATTGTATCTGTTGAGTGATTTGGCAGAGACCATCGCGCGAGTGTAAACTTGGAGCAGGAATTATGAGTGGGAGTACATTTCTTTTGCTTCCAGCTGGTTTCCCCCCCTCTCGCACACAACGCTGCCTCCCTCTCTTTCTAGCACCCTGCCTACCCATAAGCTGTGCCGTCTGACCCTGACCCTGCCTTTCAGAATGGCCCCTTTGTGAGCCAATGGCCTTTGACCTGTTGCCGTCTGTGCTCTGAACATACACGCCAGCTGCTGTGTTTGCAGGGGCTTCTGCTGTGCATAACTTTTGTTCACTTGTCTGACAACATCTATTAGGGATTAGAAGCTTTTTCTATTGAACATCAGCAAATGTTGGGCGCGCACACGCGCGCACACACACAAACACACACACACACACACACACACACACACACACACGACTTTTCTGTCAACGTCACAACCCAGCGCTGCACACTGAAAATGCCGCACATCCGTTTCGGTCTCAATCCACGTGTCAATCTAGGTTTGATCTTGAAGAGGCAATTCCCTGTTTGAATAGAGCGTTGAGGTGGTGGGCTTTGGATGCATGCGTGGGCCATTACCCACCTCCGTGTTCGAGTAGTAGGTGTTCCAGGAGGAGCGCAGAGACTCCTGGCCCCCGATGTCCCACATGAGGAAGTGGGTGTTCTTCACGACGATCTCCTCCACATTGCTGCCAATGGTGGGCGACGTGTGGACCACCTCATTCATCAGACTGCCCACGCACACGAACACGCACACGCACACGCGCACACACACACACACACACACACACACACACACACACACACACACACACACACACACACACACACACACAC
>JAVQJS010028910.1:0-12154 GCA_036024795.1 Galaxias rostratus | reverse complement strand
TTTGAACTGAAAAATAATGATGTAATGAAATCTGTTCATGGGACTGAATCTCATCCTTTTTATTGACCATGAAAAATAATAAAAAGAACAATTATGTAAAAAACTAAAATCACTCTGACCATAAAACATTTGTCTAGTACTACTACAGCAGCTACCGTTATCAAAAATAATTACAATATTGTTAATGATTTTATTGATTTGTCAAAGGGTATTGATCCAGGTATCACAAATTACTTATAATTTTATAAATAATATGATTTATAATACACTTATTTTACAAATGTTCACATAATGAACTTAATACATACATTAGTGTCGTTTCACAAAAAAAATCCGTTGAACAACTACATTGGTTTAGCACTATTTTCCTTCTGCAGACAGTCCTGATGAGCTGGCTAGAACTGGGTAGGTAACCGCATGTCTAAATGACAAATAGGTTGGGGTGGAACAGTGCCCCCTGCTGGATCAACACAGTAGGATGCTCCGAGGTTGTGCCGGGAGTTCGTCCACCTTGTTCCAACGTCAATCTCATTTTTTTCCCGCTACTTGCCCTAAAGTCACAATTCTAAGAAGTCACTCTCAGTTTGACAAGATTATAGTTTTGCGTTATTGTCCTGTGTCAGATCGGACTTTAGAGCACATTAACCGACAGCTAATTTTATTCGGCCAGCAGGCCACCAGGGACATCAATCCTGTCGAAATGCGGTTTACTCTCAGGTGTAGTGTAGTAACAGCAACTGGGCCATTGGGGGGAGCTGTTGTTTCATGACGCAATCGCAACGATTGTTACAAGCTACGTTTTTATTATCCTGCAATTGACAAAGTGATAGTTAGCCAGGATATTTTCCTTATGAGGAAGTGAACCTAAGGCACCTAGAATGGTCGCGTCTGACAAACTCGTAGCCTAGGAATAAAAACTTTACAGAATGTATAACATCAGACAACCTATAGATCAACATTCTCACACCCCCGGTGCTAACGCACAAAATATGTCAGGGTCAGGGCAATATCATGAACATGACATTTCGGGTAAATCATGTGACATTCGCACACACGTATTTCCAGGTCACTTCCTTTAGCTAAAAGGTGTGTCTTGGGGTTGATTTTAACTGGTACACGACATCTGAAGTGGTAGACAGCAAACCCAACACGCCGACTTAAAGGACACAACAAAGCCCACACAACCTGTTTGACCCGCCATGCTTCAGTTGCGCTCCCGTGCACTTCCTCTTGTGAGGACGTCACGCGCCTTTTGACTATCTTTTCTGTCTCACAGATAACCTGCGTGGAGACACTGGAAACGCCTGATGTTTCGAAAGCAGGTTGTATATGTGTGGGTGATGGGGTCGTTTATTTTTTTTGTGCTGACTCACTCTGTGTGGTGAAGGGAGAAGTCAGTCAGAGCAACAAGAGAATTCAGCTGCCTCTCCAGTGCCACTATCCTCAGACCAATGTACCCTGTGGATAGTAACAACAGCAGCACACTACACACACACACACAGGCACACACACAGGCGCGCACACACAGGCATCACATAAATCATATCTGTTAAAGCACGGCATGTCTGATTTGACAAGCTAATCACTTCCTGCAGCTCCTAAACCTTCACTTGCTTCACAGCTTGAATGTACAGTCTGTATTTGTGTGTGTGTGTGTGTGTGTGTTAGGTGATTTTAAAAACCGTCTATACTTCAGTTACATTCAGAGAACAGAAGTCTGACTCCAGTATAATGTGAATGTTTTTTAACAGCACAATTTCTCTAGCAATTTGTTAATGTGGATACAACCACAGAGTACATCATGTGAAAATCAATCTCGGAAGATATCTATTTATAAATACATAAATTAACCATGTAATACAATTGATGAAATAGACAATATTGTATGTAATGTAACAGCATAAAGCTGTGAAGGAAACAGCCTTCTGAAAAATTGAGCAAAATGGCAGACTGGCTAATTTGGGATATGGATTTATAAGGAGAGCATTGTGCAGAGAGTGGAGAGAGGTGGGATGAAAACTCACAGCAACAGAAAAAGGTAGATTATGGTGTTATAGCTGCTGATTTCCCTGAAGAGAAGACTGGATTTCACCCGCTCAGCAACGCTCCAAGTCATTGATTCTGCTAATTCAAGAAATAACAGGGATGGTTTTAACATCCGATGAAGGTGAATTCTGTGTGTGTGTGTGTGTGTGTGTGTGTGTGTGTGTGTGTGTGTGTGTGTTGGTGCGCGTGCTTAGACAAAAATTTTTTTTGCGCGTGTCAACGCAGACTCTACATTCTATTCATACTTTTGAATATAATTAGTCACCTGTTATGTAAACCTTCGACTACCATCGACCGGTCAGATTCGTTTTTTACTGGTTTAAAAACGCTCTGCTTTAAAGATAAAGAAATGGACCCCCGGTCATTGGTCTGACCTCGTTCAGCAGATCCAGTCGGTTCGTCCCTCGGGAGGTCGCTGAGTCGGTCCAGCCGTCGTTTCAGACTCCCTTCCGGACTGGAGGTGCTGGAGATCTAGGGAGAACGACCCGGGGTTTTAGAGGACACACGGTGATTATCTCAGATCCAGCCAGTCTAAGAGGAGGAGTGCGGCGGGCTTACCGTGTCAGCGGTCTCTGCAGAGGAGACGTGTGGACTGCTGTGTGGACTCTGGCCCTGAGCGGGGAGAACACGGTCACATCTCCAGACGGGCAGACACACAGCGCAAACACACACACAGGTAGGCAGACTGACAGGACACACACACACACATAGGCAGGCAGAACGACAGGACACACACACACACACACAGACAGCATAAACACACACAGACAGCACACACACAACCCCACGGACACAGGCAGGCCGACAGGCAGACAGACGCACACACACACACACACACCCCTACGCGCTCCCGCACGGACAGACACGCGGCCACGCGGAGTGACGGAGCGACTGCGGCACACGGACGAGCGCCGTAGCTCACCTGGGTGTGAGGGCAGAGGGACTGCAGGAGCTTATAACACCTCTCCCTCTTCCTCAGCAACACGAAGGAGCACTGCAACAGAGGAGCAGAGGGAGGGGGCGTTAGGAGGACGTGCCGAGCCCACCCGGGGGCTACATGGAGGGGGGTTCCACTGACCTTTTCCCCGCCCAGCGTGCGGAGGGTCAGCACGGACAAGGCCGAGTTGTGCATCTTCACCTGGGCCACCTCGCTCACGTCCATCACCACCTGTCGGACGGACATCACACAGAGGTTCACGCAGGGACAGGCTGCAGCGCCCCCCCTCCACCCCTAACGGCACAGTGTGTCTGCGTCCCGGGCTCCCTCCGCGCGTGACGCGGCCCGTGAGTGTGAGGTGCCGCTCGTGTCTGCGGGCGTCTTACGCTGGTTCAAAGTGTTTTATTTGTCAAATGCACAGTATAATACAGGATCATTCTGAGCAAAGAAATTCCTATGACAAGGCAGGCAACAACTACGTAGAACAGAGCCAAAATATCCATACGCTGGTGTCTTTGAGAAGCACTGAGGAGTGGAAGCACACGAAGTTCTTTGAGACGTAGAGTTTTCCCTGGTACAGGACCTCCTTCTGCAGGGCGCAGTTGAAAGCTGGAGGGGAGAGAGAATGGCACGCACACACACACACACACACACACACACACACACACACACACCCACACAAGAACACACACAAACATACACACAGAGGAACACAGGTATCAAAATGAGATTTCATTTCGATGAAAGCATGCACACACACACACACAGAAGAAAACAGGTATCGAAATAAGCTTTCATTTTGATGAAAACATGCAAACACACACACACCCACACATAGAAGAACACGGGACAAAAGAAATTGAAATCGAGCATTTGCTTTGATGACAGCATGCACAAACACAGAAAAGCACGTAAAACAACACAAGAATTATTTAAGAGAAAGAACCTCCAAGGAACGACCCAACGTCACAGCAGATACTCATTAGACGAGCAACAGAGAGCCAACGCGCTCTTCTCCCCCGGTCCAGAGCAGACAGACAGACAGGGAACAAGAACAACATTTAGACGGACTCACAACAAGGAGACACGGAGTTAACGGACGGGGCCACTCACTGTGCGTCAACGTCTCTCCCAAAGGGATGCGCGGGAACAGCTTGTGGAACGTCCGGTTACCTTTCTCAAAGCTCTATGGGAACACACAGCAGATCGTGTTATACACTTAGATGACGGGATCCGCGTGGAACCTCCAGCCCGTCGCTAGGTCCATCGTCAAGGTGATTTCACGCCCGATGCCGTGCGACGGAAAGGTCAGAGGTCGCAGTTGCATGTTCTTGGATGAAGGCCAACTCACTTTTTTAGCATCGAGCCTGTCTGGTTGTTCGACGGCCTCCTCGTCTATTTTCTGGGGGCTGTGGAGAAAGACAGATAGCAGACGGGGGAGAGCAAACGACAGGCCGTTGGATCGATTAAGCAGAAACCGTCCGCATGCCAACAGCCATGCTACCGTAGCACTGTACAAAGCATTGGTTCCTGATCCAGCCCCCCCTTTACCCACAGCAACCTTTGATCGTTTCCAGCGCCAGCACACCTGGTGCAATTAGTCAAAGCCTAAGTGACTAATTGGACCAGGTGTGCTGGCCACCATTGAAGAGGACATACGTGGAACGGCTGGGGCTACCTGAGGACTGGACTGGGGAACTGCTGCTACATAGTAAGCCAGATAGAAAGGGGAATCATGTCCTAAATACAGTATGTCCTATGCAGGATGCCAAACAAAAATACCAGGATATCCTGCTGCATCAAGTCATGTTTTGTAGCGTACATGTCAGTGTGATATTCTGGCTGTTCTGATCAGTCTTCAGTGAAACAGAGAAGAGACAGGCCGGCTTACTAACTGCCCTGATGGAGCTCCAACCAGAGGCTCATGGGGATTGCTCTTAATGGATCTGGCACCAACCATTTCAAATACGTGGTGCCATGGACTACAATGGATGGTTGAACGTGACCCTGCTTAGGGTAAGCGTATAGCTAATGGATGGATGGATGGATGGATGGATGAAAGGATGAATGTGACCCTGCTTGGGTTTGAACATATAGCTAAGGGATGGATGGATGAGTTTGACCCTGCTTAGGATGAGCGTATAGCTAATGGAAGGATGGATGGATGCATGGATGGATGTAATGTAATTGTTGAGGTGTCTAAATGTCTTTCGCAAACATTGTTCTGTTGTCATTTGAGCTCTGCTCAAGTTCTCCATGTTGACGATTGTGTTTTAGAGTGTTATTTTCCTTTAAAACTGACAGTTGGAATGTCAGTTGAAATTTGCTGTTAACATTCTACCAATTAGGCACTTTCAGTGCTGTACCATTTCAGAGTAGGTATTATTTAGTCCATGTCTTTTCCTTCCCAGAACCTATTTTAAACCATGGTTCCTGTGGGCGATAGTTCCATTGAAAGTTCCCTAGTGCCAGGGAAAGTTCCTGTGAAAGTTCCCTAGTGCCAGGGTAAAGTTCCTGCGACGGGATGGGGTCATTAAGACACAAGGAAGAAAGAAGAAATATTATATAAAAGTACCGGTTTGATTTCCCAAATAGCTGCAGATACTGATGCTATCTCAGAGCTCTCCTTCTCTATGTCGGTGAAGGCAGGAAAGGAGACTCTCTCAGAGTGTGGCAATGCATGGGTGGCTAACCCACCGTCTTTTCACCCTAGCGTACCCTAGTTAACTCTGTTTAGAATCTGGTCCCTTTCTTTTACTCATACCATCCATTTGCTTACTTATGGTCCATAGATCTTTTGTTGCTGTTGGTCTGTTATGTTATTTCTGGCTAATGGTTTATTTTTTGTCGTGTTACCAATGTCGATGCTGTGAAGCGACTTTGGTTCTTAGTAAAGGGCTATTTGAATACAATAATTTTAGTTATAATCATTATTGTTATTATTATTATTATTAACAATACCGGACATTGCTGCTTCTTTCAAGGGCACGTCCAAGCACATGGATGTCCAGCTGAGACGCTTGCAAACTCCTGTTGCCATAGGCTCTCCTGTTGACCTTTGAACCGTGGCGGCTCTCTCCCTCGTTTTTCAGAGAACTGAGAACAGGCACACACAGACACAGTCTTTGTCACGAGTATGCCATCAGCAAACACCTGCTCATCCATGTGCGTTGAACAGAAAACGTATTCAAATCTGAATTCCACTTCTTATGGAGACTTCCGTGATTCTGTGTCATATGAAGGAGATTTGAGAACAAATATGAAATCGGAAATGTAAAGAAAATGGTGGGACATTTTGCCTGCGTTTTTTGGAGATTGTTTTGCAAAAGCCCCCCCCCCCTCTGAAATAAACACAGTACCCAATGCTCATAGTCCCTCCATCTCTTCCTATGAGCCAGAAGGCCATTGTAAACTGGGAGTGAGACGACTAGCTCCTGTTACTGTAGGCTACCAGCTTATTAAGACGTGGTGTTCCCTGGCTTGGGTGAGTCGAGGCTGCGCTCCCTGGAGAATGATAACAAGCAAGTTTCCGCCCGTCTAACCTTTGATGTACCCGACTGACCAGACCATTAGAGACACCGTAATAAAGGCATATGAAATGCCTCTTTCCTCGCCATGGAATGACGAGCAGAGGATTGAAAGATCAAACTGCGTTCTCTACATTATCACAATAAAAAAGGCATGCAAGTATTTTGTTACAAAGCACTCAGTTTAGCTCAGTGCAAATTTTTTCCCGTAATGTTGTTGACCCTTTGTAGTTTAGTTAACCCCTAATTTTTGTTTAGTTTTTTTTAATCTAGACAGTGAAGTAGACGTTTAGCACCTAAATCAATTCACGTCCAGAACAACTACCGACCCCATAGCTGAGAGAAACGTGTGTAGGAAAGCTACTTACACGGAGCTGTCCATGGAAAACTTCCTATCTTTGAAGCTCATGTTGAGAAACATGCACAGCCGGCTTTGATAACAGGCAAATGCACACTCCTATATATGCACAGCACACGGGGTACTCTGACTAGGACTATTTAGACAGCTCTTGATTCTTCTTCTATGTCCTCCTCTGCTTTGAACCTGCGACTAACTCTACAGGGGGGGGGAGGTGAGAAGCCTGGGGGAGGTCACGCATCATCCTGTTCCCAGCCAATTGACTCTTTTCTTTTGGTTAGCCAAGCTCTCAAAAGCGGGACAGCCTGCGCAAACTGAGCCAATTGCCTTTGAGGGGGGTGTGTCTTAGTCAAGGTGTCACTGGCACCTGAACACACCATTAGTCTCCACAGGGTAAGTTTTCCTATTAGTGTTGTACGCAACCAACTCATCAAAATGAACACACACCCACACACACACACACACACACACACCTACCCACAGGCAGACCCATGCACAGACAGCCTTTCTCTTTCTCTCTCTCTCTCTCTCTCTCTCTCTCTCTCTCACACACACACACACACACGCACACACGACAAGGAAGAAAAGCAGCATGCTTCCTTGTAGCTCAGTTGACGGAAGCCAGCCAGACTCTTCTCATTAGACCTGAGTCAGATAAATGTAGCCGGCAGGTCTTTCAAGTAGCTTAGAACAAAGGGGTAATGGAGAACCAGTCAGTGCAGTGACAGACCATGTGAAATTAATGGAGAACCAGTCAGTGCAGAGACAGGCCCTGTGAAATTAATGGAGAACCAGTCAGTGCAGAGACAGCCCTGTGAAATTAATGGAGAGCCAGTCAGTGCAGTGAAAGTTTATGTGAAATTAATGGAGAACCAGTCAGTGCAGAGACAGGCCCTAAGAACCCAATGGAGAACCAGTCAGTGCAGTGACAGCCCCTGTGACATTAATGTAGAACCAGTCAGTGCAGTGACAGCCCATTTCAACCCAATGAAGAACCAGTCAGTGCAGTGACAGCCCACGTAAACCCAATGGAGAACCAGTCAGTGCAGTGAAAGTTTAAGTGAATCCTCCGCCCACCGCCTCCACAGCACAGACGGGTGTTGGCCTCATCACGAAGCAGCCCTGCTTTGAAAACATCCTCCACATGGTATGCGTGTGTTGGTGGCGGTGCCCACACGCATAGGTGTTGGTGCAGGCTCAACCTTCCCAGTTCATCTTTTCACTCACCGCATTGTTTCCACAGGGAGCCCGTTGAAAGGAATCTGGTTGGTAAATAGCTTAGATAGATTAAAATCAGCGTAGATATAGCGTGATTCTTCCTGGAGGGTTGTTCCTGGAGAACCTGTAGTTGCAGTGAACAAAATCTACGAATTGTTAAAGCTCCACTTCCTTTAGAGACCATCATGATTCAAGTAACCCCCCCCCCCCACTCAGAAAAAAAGTCCGCCTTGAATGTGTTGTTATTGCTAAGAAGTGCCCATTGTTGAATCAAAGTCTGCTTGTTAGTCTGATGACTAAGCAGTGGTTGAGGGGAAGCGCTATCAGGAGCACAACAAAACCTTGCACGAGTGACTGACAGCTCCTCTTGTTTGCTGACAGGTGTTTAGACACCCCCCGTGTCTCCGACGTGTCATTAAAACGTGGAGCTATTCAAATATCCACGCCAAAAAAAAAAAAATAGGAGACACAGCAGGACGCCTGTTAAACCCCAGATCAGGAAAGTGAGGAAGTTAATCACTGTTCGTGCCTTAACGTCATTGGTACAGGATGCTAGTTTAGTCTAGGAGACCAGTTTTACACGAGCTAGGATGCAAGTAGAACGTAAGACCAGTTTGACATGATTTAAGATGTTAGCTTGAGTTTATGAGATTAGTTTGACATGAGTTTAGGAGGTTAGTTTAGTTTATGAGACCAGATTGACATAAGATAGTAGAGTTTGGGGACCCGTTTAATATGAGCATAGGATGCTAGTTTAGTTAGGATACCTGTTTGATATAATTTGTGATTTTAGTTTAACATATGAGACCAGTTTGACATGAGTATAGGATATTAGTTTAGTTAGGAGATCAGTTTGACATGTTTATGATGCTAGTTTAGTCTTGGAGACCAGTTTAATATTGTTGAGGTTTTCTATACACATTTTAGTCTCAGATCTCTGAGCAAACCTTTTTTGTTTGTTCCGAGGTAAAGAATCAACAATCAGGACGATTTCCTGTTAATGCCGCTAATCTTAAAAACGACGTTGGCCTCAGATAGGCATACAGTACACCCTGTCCCTTATCACCATTGTTAACCAGCATTCTGAGCTCGTTTGCGAAATGTCAAAATCAATTTGATCACTGTTTGGCATGACTGCTGCTGTGGTTATACAACATGTGGTAACTCATTGTCATGGTTAGTTTCATTATTATTATTGTTGATAAGAGTAGTAGGAGTAGCAATGGTAGAATTCATTAATAATTATTAATGCTGTTGTTATTAATGTGATGCACACGGTACCTGCACAGGGCATTATTGTGAATTCCTTTCACCTTCAGTATTGTTCAAGAGAGAAGGCAGGAAATTATGCCGACTCATCACTGTCACTACAGAAAAGGTTATTCAGTTGACTGGGCTTGTCCCAGCACATCTCAACCAGAATAACGAGAGACTTGGTGTTACGCAGACGGACCGTTGGCTTGTCATTAGCATACTTGTCATACAGGCATTTACAGCGCCCGGAACGTTGTCAGGGCAACAGAGTTTAAAACTGCCGTTGTAATCCAAGGAGACAGCTAGACGTGCGAAACATGAGAAAGTCGAAGTAGCAACACTGCTCTATCAGCAAGATCATCGTGTCAAAAAGAATGAGAGATGAACTGATCGGAACGCAGTCAGAGAGGCCGATAGAGAAGCAGAAATAATCTAGTTGTTCTTGTCACATGTCAGTGGAAACATGATGGGTGTACGCACACGCAACATCATTTAACGACACATTAATGGCAGGGTCCGTTTGAACTATAATGGTCGGAGTCCCGGGGTTACACAATGAAGGTGCCACGTTTGTAACAAACAAGCATTTCCGATAATGTTTTCCGATAATGTTTTTGGTGGGTAAAACCAGTAGTTGGGAATTGCAGTTGAGTGTAATTTGCGTTAAAGTGTTAGCCAAGGCTTCAGATCTTTAGACAGTGACGGGAGACATTCTTTTTAGACGCTGGCTTTGAGAGTGTCTTCTGTGACAGTGATGCATGATGAAAGGTCATGTTAGCCTCTCTATCGGAATTTACATACTGGATTTACAGTGTGTCATTCTTTTGTGTTTCACACATATTATCTTTAAAACATAGATTTGCCTATTGTGCACACACACAGAAACCCGAAGCAAAATTGGCTGCTTAGTTGACATACATTTACATCTGTTTGGTACAATAAAAAACCTTATTCTGTGGACCGTAAACGTCCCGGACCACACTGGTGTCACCAAATCAGCCACATACGCTATTTCCCCCCATTTTTCATCCTCAAATATCCCATTTACTGTGCACTTAAAGGACAACCGAGACGCGCTCGCTCAGTTGATTTGAGTGTTGTCAGTTTTCAGCCAGGCTTGTGACATGTTGTTTGTCGTTTCACTTGAGTGAATGGACGGATGTTTTGACAGACACAAACGGTCGAGTCCCGAGTTGGTTGTTGCAGCCGGAGACTTGACTCCATCTGTTGGAGGGCTAGTGCAAAATGAGACCCTTCTAATCTGCATGTTTTTTAGAGATTGTTCGTAAAATCCTTAGATTATGTGTGTTTTCAAGTCATTGTTTGTACATTCCGGGATACAGGCACAACCCTAACGCTGGTTCATTTGGTAAGTAGCATTGGTGACATCTAGTGGTGATATTGGTAAGAAACGCAATTCCTCAGAAATATTCAAAATAGAATGACCTTTGCGTTTAAAATACTGCATTTCTCAAATTACGATACAGATCACACACATACTGTAATTTCACATTCGAGTCTGTTGGACGAGTTCTGAGAAAAAAAGACTCAAGAATCCGCAAGAATGTTGCTGTATATTCATCATCCTGTTTTTAATACAAAGTCAACATACAATATCTACATCCATAGGTAAAAGGAAAAAACGTTGTTCTTGGAAAGAGGCTCAGGTTGTGTTAACTGGGTGGTAACTGCCCCGCTGGCCTTCTTAAATTATACTCTTTTTTTGTGCACCCTCGGTTTCTCCTGACACCATTTCTAAGAATAGTTTAAAGGAATTTACGTCATTTTATATTTCATATATGTCACACGTCAGAACTTTTCGACCACAAAAGTTGTATATCGGAATCATCGTCTGATAACCGTTAAATATGTATAACAACAAGCTTCGAGGGACAGTTACAATGTGCCTTTTTAACCTTTCCTCGTCATAATCTCAAAGGTTTCTTCATCTGTCTTGTGTAGCAAACTAATAGGATACTGTGCTCTTTATACAGCCGGCCATAAACCCCCACCAACTAATCTGCTCTATATTTCTCTATTCTGATACCCTAAAACACAATTGGGTGACCTGGGTCGTACCACTGTTGCTATGAGAGGAGGGGATAAGAAGAAGTCAATGTAAACTGAAACTAGATTTGGATCTAACGTGTCTAGCTAGCTATTAGGACATCGGTATCAAATAGCACTCTACAAAGAGTGCATACATTATCATACTAAAGCAAATAAAAAAAGCACCAAAACGACCATTAAAAAAAACATCGACAATATCTTACAGTAACATTGGCTTGCCCAGTAAACAACATCTCATTGGTTATATTCGGTAAATATCCCAAATAAAACTATTTGAAAAAAAGAAAAAAAAATCAAAACAATAATATCCAAACAAAATAGAACGATATCAAATATCCTCATACAAAAAAAAAAAACAAAAATCATACCAAATAAATAGTTTGACAAACATGAACAATGACAATAAGGCTCATTTTGATAACAAGAACGACGTCACTTCCGAACACTATATGCTGTGTTCAGGTAACGTATAGAACTCCATTAGAGACTGTATATGTACAGCGAGCCGCTGGGAACCTCCGGCTCCATTACAGCAGCCTGTGCTCCTTCATCCAACACATCGGGGGGGGGGGGTTCTTACAGTGTACATCTAATCAATAGAGAGATAATAGGATCGATAAGAGTATTGCAGAGCAGAAAGGAGAAGCTCTGTTGGTTTGTTGGGAGGGTTATCCTGTACAGTTTGACAAGAGGGGGGGGGGGGGGGGCTACTGATGACAGACTGACGCAGGAAGGAGCTGCTTG
>JAVQJS010028891.1:0-10738 GCA_036024795.1 Galaxias rostratus | reverse complement strand
CTGTCTCTGTCTCTCTGTCTGTCTCTCTCTCTCTCTCTTCGGCCTGTCTTCTCTCTCTCTCTCTCTCTCTCTCTCTCTCTCTCTCTCTCTCTCTCTCTCTCTCGCTCTCTCTCTCTCTGTTTATATATATAAGTTGTTTTATGCTTTAAACCCACCCCTCTAAAAGGAGATACATATGGTACATTCTCCTCCTCCTCCTCCACTGCCAGGTAAACAGGATCACTGGCTCCTGCTGGTGTCTTCAGGTTTGGAAAGGTCCACGTTTTCGAACGGGGGGTGAACATCTGTGGTCCATGGGCTTCTTTGTCTGCAGGGGTCACAAAATAATTATGTCCAGAGTTTGTAAACAGCTAGAAAAATAGATTACCTAATTAAAACATACACTGACAAATGTTATAATATACTTGGACTCCGGATGCACAGTAGACAACATCGAGCACAGCAATACTGCATGAATCCCTTCACCCAATCAATCATTCTTGGCCGTACCTTCATGGATGACCCCGCCCGCTGAGCCATACTGGATAGTGGGGATCAATTGCCTGTGGGGCTGGTAACTCTCCTCCTGCGCTCCCATCTCCCTGTCCAAGGTGCGTGCCCTGCGGCCCACCCTCCCCGGCGAGCCAGATGCATGGTGCTCCACCCCTCCGGCCCTCATCTTGGACAAGCTTCTTCCCGCTGCGCCGCTGCTGTAGTCGGGCAGAGGGAAGGTCCCAATGCCGCTGTCCAGCGTGTAGGTGGAGGCACCAGAGCCTAGAAGAAAGAGGGGGTGGGGTCGAGGGGGGGTTATACAGTGCCATAACACATCCCTTCTCTAAAACTGTCAGCTAACCACAGGTGAATTTCTCACCTGCAAAGTGCTGAGAGTGTACCGGGTCAGCTAAGTTCTCATCAGACGTCACGTTGCTGATCACACCGGATCCCTGAGGCAAGACAGTCAGCGAAAAGCTTGAATTATTATCTTCATAATATCAACGAGTTTTCATTATCTTTTTAAGTTTCTGTATTAGGCTGTTCATACTTTTAAATAGAGAAAACTGGGGCAAATTTAAAAAACTAAAAGAATAAATAACCAAATAGGCTAAAAATCTTACTTTCTGCATGTCCTCTCGGCTGGTGGTGTGACTGAGGCTGTCGCTCTGCTGGCTAAACACAGGCCTGGAACTCTTGCAGTCGAACGAGAGGCGCCTCTGGGGCACGCTGATCACCTCCTTCCCATCCACTCTACACACACACACACACACACACACACACACACACACACACACACACACACACACACACACACACACACACAAACACACAAAACAAAGCACTTACTTGTAGTTGCTTTTCACTGTCAGAGCATACATTTCTAACTTGTTCGACAGGTTCTCTAAATGGACCTTTACTACTTTTTAACCTCTAACCTCTAACTAAAACGTTTAAAACCACACAACCACACATCCACACACCCACGGATTCAAGTGCTTGTGCAGTAGTTCCCTCCCTCCACTCACCGATTCAGAAGCTGCTGCATGAAGTTGTCGGAGCGGCCTCCTCTGTACATGACGGCGAGCTGGCCTTGGGCGGGATCCATCACTACTTCGCACGAGTGACCCCTTCCCGCTCTCTCCACGTAGGCTCTCTCCTCCTCCAGGGCCCGCCGCAGCCCCTCCGCCTTCTCCATCAGTGTGGAGATGTTCAGGCCCTCCACACCTTCCTTACAGCGGGCCGCCACCTTAGAGTCCTTTCCCACCGAAGGGATGTTGATCTTCCACTCCTTCTTCTCGTCCTTGCCCTTGGAGCCTTCCGCCTTGCGACTGAGCGCGGGTAACTTGCTCTTCTTGAGGCCGAACCAGCTGGCGATGCCATTGGACGCCTTGTGTTTAAGCTCGGGGGGAGGGGCGCCCCTGTCCTGCTCCTGGAGCTTCAACATGTTCTCCTCGATGCCTTTCATCACTTTCTGTTCAATGGCAGATTGTGGGCTGGCGGCGGGAGCAGCGACCTTCTCCTCTGACGGGTCGGAGGTCGGAGGGCGCGGGGGCGGCGGAGGGAGACTGTCCCCGTAGGCCGGGTTCCTCTTGTTTTTGTTCCCGCCGATTTTGGATCGCTCCTCGGATTTGGAGGCATAGCGCGGGGTGTCTGAAGGTTTCCCGGGCCGGCTAGAGGAGGATGAGGAGGAGGGGGGCTGGCAGGGTTTGGAGGGGGACTTTGGGGGCACTTTATTTGGGCTGTTGGTGTTGATGTGCGGGCTGAGCCCACTGGTCTTACCGTTATAAGGGAGATTTAGAGAACCTGGGCATTTCACATTGTTACGTAGAACCTGGGGTGCATCGCTGTTGGGGGACAGGAGGCCTATCTTACTCCTGGGGCTTTCTGTCTTGGTCACACACAACTCAGGCTTTGAAGAACCTGGACCGGACGGAGGAGCTTTGACTGCTGCCTCGTAAGCCTGAGACGGATACTTGAGACCGCTGTTTCCTTTAGGCTTACTGTCCAGGGAGTCAGAGTGTTTGCTGGAGTGTCTCTGCTCTTCTGGATGGGTCTCAAGTGTCCTTTCTGCCGTCTTGCTCCTCTCTTCCTTGGGGCCGTTCTCACTACAATGTGTGTCTGCCAAGCCCGCTGGCTGACTGCCGGCCTCCTCAGAGCCTCTCAATTTCCCCAGAGCGGCTAGTCTCTCTTTGAAGGCGTGGTGGCTGGACTCTGCAGGAGACCTCCCCGAGCCAGGACCAGGCCTCTTGGGGATGGAGGAGGGGTCGTTCTTCCTGGATGGAGCCGGGGCCTGGGTGGCCGGAGGGGCCTCGGATACAGCGTGGCTGATTCTGAGCTCCGTCTCCTGTGCTGGTCTCTCTCTGCTCTGAGCCTTGTGGAGGGCTGAGACGCTGGGTAGGCTATGGTGATCCGTCCAGACGGGGCTCTCAGAGTCCCGATCCTCCTGGTCCGACGACGACGAAGATGACGAGGAGGAAGACGCGGAGGGAGACGAGAGCTGTCGTTGAGGAGGAGCAGGACGGAGGACGCTCTCCGGGAGGGACTTGACAAGCTTTCTCTCTCCGCTGCTACCTGGTTTGGTTTGAGAGGGCAACGTGGTCCGTTTCTCCGGCACGTGGGACACCTCACAGACGTTCTCGTAGTGAGGAACCCTCCGAGCGCTCCTGGGTGAAGAAGATGAGGCGCAGGAGGAAGAAGCCGTCTTCGCTACGCCACCAGTGCAAGCCTTGGAAATGGGGCTGGAAAGGCTGCTGTAGCCGAGCTCCTTAGCTGGGGGGGAGGTGGCGTCCTCGGACTGGGGTGGCGAGGTGGGGGCAGAGTGGGTTGCTGGGTAAGACTCGGACCTGGCGGGTGGTGGGGGTGGCTGCCGGCACCTCTCGGCGGTTGTGGCACGACGCGAGGGCACGGGTGAGTGGTACACCTCATAGTTGTTGGTGCGGCACGGGATGCGGGAGTTGCGGGTCAGCTGTGGGCTGAGGCGCACAGGGCTAGTGGCCGTCTGGCTCCTCTCGCCCACCGAGGGAATCTTCAGGAACTTGAGCAGCTTGGAGGGCGAGGAAATGGCTGCCACCTTGACGTCGCTCAGGCAGGAGGCGCCGGGGCCTGGGCTGACGCTGGCGTCTGCTCGCAAGCCGCCCGCCTCGTCCTCCGTCGTGTCCTTCTCTGGGATATCGTCCAACATGGCGGTGGCGTCGTTGTCGGACTGGACGGGTCCAGCGTGGTCCGGTGATCCTGTCTCTGTCTCACAGGAGGCTGCCTCAGGGCTGTCCTTGATGGGGACGGGCAGCTGGGAAGAGCGCATACACCCGCCTTCGGTGATGGAGACGCTGTCCCTCTCCACGACCAGCTCTGTCTTCACAACCTTCGAACCCTTCAGAACCTGCCCGTCCCCTGTGCGCTGACAGACTCGGTGTGGTTCCGTGTCCTTGGCCGACAGCCGTGAGTCGAAGCATGTCTTTTGCTGGTGGGGGTGGTGGTGCTGGCCATTGTGGTGGCTCTGTTTGGATGGGAGACTAGACTCTGCACCTGTGCTCTTGGCATGACAATCAGTTATAGCAGCAATAGAGGCTGTTGTCGCCGTAGTCACAGCGGAAGAGGAGGAGGAGGAGGAGGGTCCACACATGTGGTTGCACTTGGACGGTCCGTCGGGACTTTTCTTGCACGCGTGACCTCCGTCCCCATTGACGTGCTGCTGGTGCGTGTCGCCGTCACAGCAGGAGCAGCGGCAGTGCGTGTGCTGAGTCTTCTTACACTGCAGCTCTCCCGCCGCCAGCACGGCCTCCGTGGACATCAGCACCTGGCTGTAGTCACAAAAGGACAGGCCGGCCGTAGACGGGTGGAATTTGAGTGGGTCCGTCTCCTCCATCTTGCGCAGGACCTCCAGGATGTGTGCTTTTTTCTTGAAGAAGGGGGACAGGGCCTCCATGGAGGCTGCGGGGCCGCGAGGGCTAGGGGAGGCGTGTTGCGTGCGGTAACCGTTTCCCTTTAAGTGGAGACAATTATTTTTTACAATAACATACATGCTAAGGTAATTGGATGTTATGGTAATTGGAGAGGCATTTAAAACTGCGTGTGGAGTTGCAGTTTCCCTTTCAGTGGATATAAAAAGTAACAATCATAAGAATAATAACGTTAATACCTCTACAAACAAAACAAAACTGTTAATTTGAATGAGAAAAGGCTAATCTTTGGATATTTTTGTGGAGCTACCATTTTAACAAGGTCATCAGGCATTTAGAAATGCATAAGTAGGCATTCTTTTATGTTGTGAAATATGAATTTCCTTTGAATTGGCCTACTCTATATAACCAATAAGGTTATGAAAGAATGACACAAAAGGGAAAACCAGCTTGAAAGCACTGAGAAAGATGGCGGTTGCACAAACAATAAGGAAAGAAGGTCAACGCATCTGTGATTGTATCATCACCCGTAGGCCTCGCCCACAGTCCCGTTCTCTCCACCAGACTCTTATGACACCATCGGCTATTCTTGCACTCCCCCCCTCAAAAATGTGTTTGCTGGCAGTGTGCTTTGTTCCTCACCTTGGCTTGTGCTTCTGTCTGTGGCTCCACCTGTTTGGCTGAGTCACTGTGCAGCTGTGCATTGTAGTCTGGGAGGGGCCCCGGCTGGACCTGTGAAGGCAGATTTGCAGTCGCACAGCAATTAGGACGAGGGTTGCGTGCACTTTATTACCAGGAACGAAATATAGTGGAACCAAGCAGGAGCCAAGGATGTCTTAGTGTTGAGTACATCCCTAGCTACTATTAACAGTAATGCGTTCTTCTTTTACATAAGCATGTGGGACAGTTTAGGCAAAAGCTTTGGTTCACTTCCGCACACAATTGAATCCATGATCAGAACCACTTAGGATATTTCCACCAGACTTATTTTAAAGTTGTCTTTTTTAATATAAGTGTGTCATTACACATGTCTCTGTTCTATGTTTATTCCATCCTAAACTGTATATTGGGCTGTTTTTATTGTATATTTATTGTGCGGTGACCTTGGGTGTTTAGAAAGGCGCCTATAATTTAAATGTATTATTATTATTATTATTATTTTTATTATAACCTTCTCAGCCTTCCTGGCTCCAAAGCCCTACTATGAGCGTGAATTAGGTCTATCCGTGTACCTGGTACTGGAAAGTGGGATGGTTGGGTAATTTCTGCTGGAAGAGCTCGCACAGGGCTCTGTTTTGTCTCTCCAAGTCAAACACCAACATCTTCAGCTTGATGCACTCCTCACGGAGATCCTGCAAAGACAAACACAGATGCATGAATAATGGACACGCAAAACGCACGAAACGTGTGAAGCACACAAATTCCAAGCTGTGCATAGAATGTATGCAAGTGACGTCAAGAACAAATATAACCATAAATAATAACCATTTAGGGTCAATTGGTTTTACCTTTTGGTTCAGTAGGGCTTGGACAACATGGTTGGCCACCTGTAAGACAGTACAGTGTGAGTTCAATCAGAACTCAAAAACTGTGGCTAAAACAATTACATTATTAACTACATTACAGCAGGTTCTTTTCAGAAAAAAACTGAAACCAGTACATATTTAAATTCAGACTGACGATGACTATCAAACTATGATAATGTGATGACATGTATAATTGATTCTCAAAATATGGTTATTTGGAATCATGGAACAAATATTAACAGAGGTAAACATGCTAACAACTAAATCTAGATAAACTACAAGAACCAGACGTAAAACTTAAATAAAACTAAACATATTGTAATAGCCAGTTTTGTAAACACACACTAAATAAAACTTGCTTTCAATCAACATTGTACTGTAACATAAATAGAATAAGCAGTTTTTTCTTAAACATGCCAGAAAGGCATAACTAAATTCATAATCACAAGAAAATACCCACCTCATCCAGACATCTCTCATAGGCCTCTCTTTGACTTTCATTGGCGAGTAACAAAGCAGAATTTTCCGCCTTTGAGAAAAAAAACATTAAGTACAGTAACATTAATTATTCTTTCATCTTAATTACAAATTCCCATTATTGTATAATGTCAAAGTAATATGCAAAAGAGGAATGAGATTCTCTAGGTGTGCATCAGGGACTGCACCTCCAGCTCTTTGAGTCTGTCCATAAGCTCACTGCTGTTGTCTTCTTCTTCTACGTCCCCCAGGTAGGACTCCACATCACCTTCCTCCCCCTCGTCACCTTCGTCCGACTCAAAGTCCTCGTCACACATTCTCCGTTCCGTCTCGTCAGACATCATTCTCATCTGTAAGGCAAGTCATGACCGTCCTTTAAAAACTCAACCAATCCTACTACCACTACTACCAATTGAAATAAAAATGGTGACGTACTGATACTACCAAAATACAAACAATAACAACCAAAATCATGACAAACCACTTCTTCCATGATTAACAAAGGCAACCAACATCATGATATATCGATACTAGCACAAGACAGACTATATACAAAATCATGACATACTTACACAACCATAAGACAAACTATAGCAACCAACAACTCCACAAACTTTTACTATGATAATACAGCCAGTAGCAGTACAAAGCATTCCTAACTAATACCACTATACACCGATAAATAATACCACTTATATAATATTACACGACAACCAACTAACACAACAACCAAACTTAACCAGGACTTTCAAGTATCAAAGTATTCCTACTGTATCACAATCAATGGTCACATCAACATCAACAACAACAATAGCCAAAAACAACCAATAGCTACAATGTATAGTACTAATGCTTGCATTAGAGTCACAGATTACACATTATACATTTGTTAACCTAACTTTTGAACAGCAATTCCGATAATATTATATACACAAACACCAATTCACAAACGCTTAATACATAGTTCCAGTCAGTGATTAGTACCCATGAGAAGTATTGCTGCGAGAAGGTGACCGTGTGATAATCCATCGCCTCTTTAATTGATGCAGATCCGGTAGTATCACAAATAGATCACGCCCACATTTTCCCTCCACCCATTCCTTTAAGGTCAAAATTCCCATAGTAAAAACAAAAACCCCTGCTGGACCTACGGGATCTGGCAGGTAATGTGGCAGACTGCAGGTGTGTTGACTGACGGCACGACTAACAGTAGGGACAGAAAGGGAAAAAGGTGTGAATGATGTGGACTGGGGAGACATCACACTGTATAGGTGAGGGGGATTAGACACCGGCTCTAATTCCTCGGTTGGACTGCAGCCAAGTTAGTCGGTCAGTCCACTCTGGCTAAGGCGCAACTACAGCGACCGGCTGATTACACGCACATAAGCGTGGATGTGTACACGCAAGCGGAGACATGCAGACAAGCACACCCACAGACACACACACACACATCCCTTTTCATTCACAAACAAGACATGTATATACACAAATTTGCTTGAATCTTTCTTTGTCACTCTCTTTTTACTTTAGAGAAAAGCGTACAAACGTAAAAAACACGCACATACAGTAAACAACTAGGTCTTCGAGGGCAAACTAAAAAAATCCAACAAGCATTAGCCAGTCTTATTACGTGGCTAATACTGGCTTCAGAGCATTTTACCGGAAGGATTATTGAATAACGTTTGGCCCATGCATGCTGAAACCCATGACCAGCGTAAGTGGCATCTCATCTCATACTGTTATGGATTATTGAGCTGGAATCGACTGGGCATGGCTAAAGTGCACATAGTGAATATCAGAGGGCGAGAGAGAGAGAGAGAGGGGAGCTGATCAATGCAGTCAGGCCATCTAGGAACGAAAGCTGATAAGAGATTTGCTGGAAATTTGCCCTCAGACACTGGAGCGCCGCTGAGAGGTTATAAATACCTGCTATTCTCACCAAGCTAATGCACATTACCGCTTCGGGCAGAGCACATGTCCTTCTGCGTGTGTGTGTGAGAGAGAGAGAGTGAGTCTTTTTAAGATTCACATGATGAAATATACAATGTGCACCGCAAAAAAACAAACTAAATATAACATGAATATACACCGCTGTGTTTTTTATATCGTGCAGAGCTTACGTCAGCGCCTACAGTCGTTTGCCATAGAGAGGGAGAGAGAAAAATATAGAGACAGAAATAGAGAGAAATAGAACAAGAAAGAAAGTGAGAGAGAGGAGAACAATAGATGTAAGTAAAGAAAGAAGGAGAGCGAGAGAGAGAGAGAGAGAGAGAGAGAGAACCCTCTATTTTGTATTCATATGGAGCTCTGCAAAGACACACGCGTCCAGTAAAGGAGAGACAATCAAAGACACATTCAGGGAATCAAAAGAAGCCCTGACCCTATTCAAGTCCCACACGCCTGGCTCATATCAAAATCCCCTGGCTAGTTCTCGACTGCATAACATCCACAGGGGAAAACAAACAATTAGGCTCCGTGTTTCTAACACACACACACACAAACACACACGCATGCACGCACGCACGCACGCACATACACCCACATGCACACACACACACACACACACACACACAGACACACACACACAGAGGGAGAGAGAGCTACTTGGTACTGGATAGGATAGTGACTGTGCCAGACTGCACCAATACAGAGGGCCTTTGACAGGGAGGGAGGAGAAGCTCAGTGTGTCTCATGGGACTGCAGTACCAGGGAGCGTCTACCACCGAACACTCACACATGCACGTACACACACTAAGACTTACACACACACACACACACACACACACACACACACACACACACACACACACACAGAGCCAACAAAACATACTGTTAGGGGCTTTCACACTACAACTAAACTGAAGTGGCTCCATCAACGTGTGTGTGGAGAGACTTTGACAAATGATTGTTCTTAACCGGTTTGGGGCAGCCGGAGCACCTGGTGAGCCTAGGGAATGGTGTGAGCATCTCTGGCACCACACACACACACACACACACACACACACACGCACGCACGCACGCACGCACACACACACACACACTCCTCTCACCTCAGCGCCAGCTTGTCCACGTCCTCCTCTTCCACATCGAACTGTCGCTTGGTGTAGCTAAGCGGCCGGGTCACCTACAACAGGCACACGAAACGGAAAAAACAGGCCATTTTAAATTTCAATACAGTAGTGCTTAATTTCCGGGCGCACGCATTTTGTCCTATCCCTTCATAAGATAAAGAAGACACAACGTGAACTAGATTCACTTCCTCTCAGCGCTTCGGTGAACCTCAAAACCACCGAGACACGCCCTCGGTTTGGAGGCGCATGTGAGTCAGGGTGTCAAAGAAAATGCAAAACCCAACGTGCCGAGAAAGTTTGTCGTCTCGTAAGCGGGACGCCGTCCGAGTGTTCGAGAAGAGAGACTTCTTTCCGACGGGGTGACTGACAGGCCCCCGGATGGCAGGTGCGGGGAAATCAAGAACACCGTCGGCCAGAGGCGTTTTGAGAGTTGGTTAGGGCAGCCGTATGGAGCGGCAAATGACAAGGAAGAGGATTGAATTAAAACTTTGAGCTTACACCCACATATAGTATGTGATCAACTCAGCTCCAACTAAATCGAGGTTATATTGCGATTTTGCATCATTTTTAAAGGATTTTTTTCATCTTTTCAGAGTACACATATAATGTTTAAATGAAATATAAAAAAATAAATATGGAATGGCAAATGCAGACGATTTTGAGCTACAATGTGCAAACATAATAGTGACAATTAACTAAAAATAAATAAATGTATTGCCATTTTATTGCCATCTGATAGATTTCATTACCATTTTTGGTAATTTAGCACTTAATTAGAAGTCACCGTCATGCTTTGTTTGGGGGAGGGGCAGCAGGAGCAGATGAGCCCCGTAGGAGAGCCCTTACAGATGCAGCGAGCCTTGTAGCATGGTACCAAAGCAGGATGTAGAGTTTTGACCTTTGACCCCGAGTCCTTCCTATAGCACATAGCTCTCTGCTGCTCCGGCAGAACCCACCACAGTGGTCGTCCATAGAACCCCCCCCTCCCCCACAACAGAAAGCTATTTGTCTGTGCCACCAAGCAAACCACTGCCTCACAACAAGGGCAGGATAATTGACAAGAGTATGAGTGTGATGAATGTGTGTGTGTGTTTATTGATATGACTCTGTGATGTGTGAATGTGTGTGAGTGAGTGTGAGTGTGTGTCATTTGTTATGTGCACATGTTGCTGTGGTCGAATGTCCCTGGGTGAATCGGATAGCGAGTGAGTGTGCGAGTGTGAGCTGAAAGGGGCATCCGTCTAGCAACCACTAGGCTAGTCTTGTGAGTGTGTGTGTGAGTGTGTGTGTG
>JAVQJS010028880.1:0-12284 GCA_036024795.1 Galaxias rostratus | reverse complement strand
GGGAGGGAAGAGGGGGCAAAGAGAGAGAAAGAGAGTGGGGAGGGAGGGATGGAGGGAGAGAGAGTGAGATGGAGAGGGAGAAAATGGGGCAATGGAGAAGAGGAAGAGGAAAGGGGGGGTTAACGTCGGGTTACTATAAGAGGGAGGGAAAGAGGGTGAATTAATCAATGGAGGAGAAGAAGGTGAGCAAGGTTAATGAGAGTGAGTGAGAGGGAGCGAGACAGAAAGAAAGAAAAAAATTAGGAGAGTGAGAAAGAAAGAAAGAAAGAAAGAAAGAAAGAACAAAAGAAAGAAAGAACAAAAGAAAGAAAGAACAAAAGAAAGAAAGAACAAAAGAAAGAAAGAGAGAGATAGAGCCAGGGGGGGTATTTCTGGTGGTGCTCAGTCTGTGATGCAGTGCAGTGATTCTGGGAGAACAGTCAGTGTGCTTCTGGTTCATCCAACCATTCCTTTCCCCTTGACACACACACACTGTCTCTCTCTCACACTTACACACACACACGCGCACACACACATACGCACACACACACACACTGCTCCAGACTCTGAAGGAGTTTGTCAGTCCGAACACTTAAAAGTTTAGGTTGATGTGATGCTGTTTTTTATGGGGTTTTGGTTCTGGTACATTTTGTCCTGTTCTCCTTGAAAAAGCTCCATGTTCCAGAGCCTAGGAAACACTTTAGTCGGAGTTGCGTAAGCGGTAACTTCTTTTATGTATGGCATAAGCCATAAAGTACTGTACCAAGTTTTGGGGTAAATAAGGCTGTGTTTACCCAGGAAGACAGGAACAGCATCAATGGTGTAAATGTATGGGTGTTCAGTACACGCTCCAGCACAAAACCTGTCAAAGTGGAAAGGGTAACGATGAGCCTCTGGACGCACTAAGTCTACTCGTCTCATACATTCAGCCTTGGCTGGCATTCTGAACGCGTTACACGCTCTGGCACCAAACAGGTCACCCAGAATCCCTTTTTGAAATTGGCTATGTTCCTGCATGTGCCCTTGGTCGACTATGGCGTGGCTTTGTCAAAAGTGGACAAAAGTATCGAGGGAACCCATTGTTGTAGGGACATATCTTGTTTCACAGTTGAACTAAATTGTAGGCTTATTGTCTGGGACATCAAAATGAAACATTTAGCTTAAGTGGCTAGAGGTGCGGTCATATATGGTATGGGTTTTATTGGTCCATGGAAAACGAACAAATTCAAGCCCTTCAACTATTGTAGTGCACTGTACACGGATATACGTAATATACAGGTATACAAAGCAGATTGAGTGTTTCAGATACAAACGAGCTGCTTTTTACTGAGGTGAATAGTCTAAATTAAATTCAGGAAGTATACAATCTTCTATTCGTGTAACATTTAACCCATCACGTCCAGGAAAACCTTTTTCCCCCTGAATGTAAAAAATAATGAACCCTATCCTCACACCGGCAGACCAGCTGACATTCTCTTCTTCTTCCTCATCCTATTTTTCATTTTCTTCTTCAACGTCCTCCTCCAGCCCATGATGGACAGGAACAAGGCGCCTGACCTCCCTAAACTGCAGTGCGGTTTCATCGACTTTGTCTGCGCTTTTGTCTACAAGGTAAGAACGCCGCCATCCCCCTTTCTCCCTCAGAGAGCAAAAAGATGAGCCTAAAAGTTGATGAAATATGTGCCTGAGGCCTGCAGACCCTGTGGACTGTCAATGAATCTGAACGTCGCAGCACGTTGGAAACACTCAATGTTATAATGGCTGGCACACTCGGAGGGGGAAATTATGAAGCATTATATAGGCCCTCCTGTAATGTCTGCCTGAGGTCTGGGGAACCTCTGGACTGTTAATGAATTACACACTGACGTTACACACAGAAAACAAAATGTGATGCATCAGTATTTATGTAAAATGAAGAAAAAAAAACACTTTCATAAACTACATGTGACATCAATGTATCAGATTTGTCAGACATTATTATGTGTGTAGTGTATGTATACTTCTTCATTAGATGTATTTGACATTATTATAGTTGTAACATATTTACTCCACAATCCTGTTAGGAATTACAAAGCGAACCCAAGTACAGGACACAGCTAAGGAGGGTGGAATGAGGATTTTGACGGTTTGATTGAGCCATAGGCCAATCCATTCCGTAGTCCAGTAGATACGGGTTTCAGTGGTCCATTAAATTGAACAGCAAACTGACAATCAGTGCATGAAAAGCCGGGGTGGGTATACTGAAGAGTTAATCAGATGATTGGAGGCAGGTAGGCTAACTGCAACAGGGAGCAGGTGTGGTGTTGGAGCTGGAGAGGGAGACAACCACGCCCCCATGCCACAGACATACACAGAGGGACCAGCAGGGGGACACAGCAGGGAAAGGAACAAACCAGCACTGAACAGAGACTTGACACTGGCCATAACAAACCCACCATCATTCCCCGACCCTCTCTCCCTCCCCGATAGGAGTTCTCCCGTTTCCACGTGCAGATCACCCCCATGTTGGAGCGCCTGTTGAACAACAGGAAGGAGTGGAACGCTCTAAAGGAGGAGCACGAGGCCAAGCTGGCCGTTCTGGAGGCGGCCAAGGTGGCCAAGGAGGAGGCCGCTGCTGCTGCTGCCGCAGCTAGAGCAGGTCACACACACACACACACACGCAGACACACTGTACACGCACACATACTGTATTCATACATACTGCACACACACACGCATACTGTATGCACACACACTGTACACACGCCCACTGTACACACCCACACACACACACATATATATTCTGTCTGCAAACATACTGTACACAGTCACCAATGTACACAAGCACGCTGTACACACAAATACTGTACACACACACACACACACACACACACACATACTGTATGCCCACTGTACATGCACACACACGGCATACACAAACACATACTGTATGGACACACGCTGTACGTACGCACACACATTCAGTGTGCACACTGTCCACACACACGTTAAGCAGGTAACGTCACACACATTGTGCAAGTTTAATCACATGAATGCAAATGCCAACACACCAGATGTTATAGAAGGGTTGAATCCTCATATTACAAAGACAGAGAAGACAGGGAAGGTTGATAGGACCAGAGTTTAGTCTGTGGATTAGAAGTCCATGACTCACACAAAGTACTGACTCAATCCCCACAAGGCATCGTCATCTAACAATTACATCTCTCCTTCTTTCTTTCTCTCTGTTTTCCTCTTCTTTTTGTGTGCTTGTCTCTTTCAGCAAGTGCAGCCCAGGCCCAGTCTAAGACCTGCGTTATCAACTAAAGAAGGTTTGCATGTAGCAAGTCTTCCTGTCCAGCGACCTTCTGATACCTGACTCGATTTCCAAGGATGCATCACACTAGAGATGGGTGGTGTTCTGGTGTTGCTGCTGTAGTTTAAATGGAGTCAAATTGCCAGCAAAGCCATAGATGACCAACCTCTGTCTTCTGAACATACTAGACGGTTTGGTTGAATGTTGAGGATGTGGCTCGCGGTTATCTAATGAGTCACTTGTGTGCTGACCTTTTGAGCTCGTCTGTTAGTCTTCCTCCCAAACACATTCCCTCTGCCATGCTGGTTTACATCACATATATGGTATCTACATAAGTGACCAGATTTATTCTAATTGTAATGCTATAATTGCTCTAGAATTAAGTACCAGTGTTGAATATACAGTACATTAGAAGACATCATTGATTAAAATCATTATTAACTACTTTTGAAAATTTGTATTAATCGTCTATGTTATTCTGAAAGCCTATGCCGTGCTGCATCAAATATCATACATGCTTCTTTAAACCATGGTAATAGTTTTGCGTATATTTTCCAGAAGGTTTCCTGCATTGTCCCATATAATCTCTGTTATAGATTATAATCCTGCCTCAATCCTGAGTTAATAAAAGTCATACTACCCTCAATAATAATCTGCATCAGTCCTTGCATGGTGAGCCACTCCACAATCATTCAATCGTCAGCGTGACAACATGACAACATGGGGGTGTTTGTGGAAGTGTGTGTGTGTGTGTGTATGTGTTCTTATTAGCATGCACGCTGTTAGCATGCACGCCTATTATGTTATATGTGTGTGAGAGTGGGTAAGGGAGCACATTTGCGCGTGACTGTGTGTGTGAGTGTGTGTGTGAGAGAGAGTGTATTGTGCAAGAGAGAGAGTATGGTTGCACATGTATGTGTGTGTATGTGTGTGTGTGTGTGTGTGTGTGTGTGTGTGTGTGTTAACCATCGTATGTAAAGGCGTTAAAATAGCCAGTGACGCCCTGAAGCAGAACGCCTCACTGAACAGAGACTCGCCATTCATTGGCTAACAGGGTGAGGGAGAGGCGAGCCTTAGCCACTCACGTCACTCGCTGCAATGCACAGACAGACACCCACACACACACACACATGCAAGCGAGCAGGGGAGGGAGGGAGGGAATGCTTTACGTAAGGGCTATGTGTGACGTGAGCCTCCCTACGTGACGTAGCGCTGCGAGCGGAGGAGATGGCTGCCGTATACGGTCGCGACTCGTGATGCTCAGCCGACCTCGTAACGCTCTGACACGGACGTCCTGTGTCTACTGCAGCAGAGAGAGAGAGGCAGAGAGAGAGGCAGGAAGAGAGAGAGAGAGAGAGAGAGAGAGAGAGAGAGAGAGAGAGAAATGATGCAGATATCAGCATCTGCAGTGCACTTAGTCTGCCTTTCCGTGTGCCTGCATGCTTTACTGCCTGTCTGTCTTTCTGCTTATCTTGCTGCATGTCTGGCTGGCAGCCTGCCTGTCTTACCGCTTATCTTTCTGCCTGCCTGGCTGCCTGCTTGCCGGATGAGCGCACTAACCCAGTTCTTTGGACCCGGAGCAGTCGTGACTGCAGCACGGGCCAGACTGCGGCGAGAAGAGGCAGTGTGTGTGTGTGTGTGTGTGTGTGTGTTTGTGTGTGTGTGTGTGTGTGTGTGAGAGGGGGGGGGGGGGGGTGGGGGCATGGATGGTACAGAGGAGAGACATGAAAAGAGATTCTCAGGTTGTAGTGCTCTCCTGTTGAACCAGGTAACCAGATGTGTTATGTGCTATACTTTAACGTCAGAAAGTAGACGTTCGAGAATTATGTGATTTTGAAAAGAGTGGAAAATTGCAATCAGGCAAAAAGGGTGTGATTGTTCACCATAATTTGATGTTGCTATGTAATATGGATATAAACCCAAAATGGGTACTGTTGTGAAATTCGATTGTTTATGTTCCCAAAGCATTCAGAAAACTGGTTCGACACGCCAAGACCACAAGAATACAGACGTTGGTGAGACACAAAGTTATGAAACGTCAGCCGGACTGGATTGTTGCATTTCAGTTTGTGGAGCGAGCCTCTTTTGAGTTAGAGGCTGTTTCACTAAAGCCTCCTGACAGGGCAACGCCACCAGCTGACGTCAAAGGCCATGGAACGGAGAGTCCTTGGAAACAAAATCTGAACGGCCGAATGTGTGGAGTGACGCAGCGGAGAGACCGGCAGAGAGAGAGAGAGAGAGAGAGAGAGAGAGAGAGAGAGGGAGAGAGCGAGAGAGAGAGAGAGAGGGAGAGAGAGAGAGAGAGAGAGGGAGAGAGAGAGGGGGGGGGGGAGAGAGAGGGAGGGGGAGAGAGAGAGAGAGAGAGAGGGAGAGAAAGGGAGGATCCTGTTACTAGAACAGAGTGGAAATGCACCTTCAGAGTGGATGGTCAGGTTGTGTTGCTCTGGAAGTGAGACGATATAAAAGAGGACTGGTTGTTTCAGTTCCTGCAGCTGCAGGATAGACAGAAAACGGTTACTCACAAATACTCTGGTGGCTCTAGTCCTTTTTTAGTCACCTATGCAGACATTAATGTAGGCCAGCAGAGCTCAGATCAGTTCAGCTTAGTGCATGTAGTGGGAACACACAAAGAAGGGCCTGCAGAGGAAGGAAAGTCCTATTTTTCACAGGAGGACATTCGCCTGTCTTACGTTACAGAACGTTGCAGTCATTCTGAACCCTCATTCCTAACATCGTAGACCAGCTATGGCCGCTTGTAGAAATAGGATTATTAATGCAATATTTGTAATAGTTACATATGCAGAACCTGAAAAAGGTCTGTACGCACTATCCCATTCAATCGATGCAAAATTATGAAATGTATATGTTCATTTTTGGGGAATTGTTTTGTCTGCGCTGAAAGTAACGTCAAAGGTCAGGCCCAAATCCGTCTTTGATGTTCCAAGGTTGTGAACATTGTGACACAAGCACAGCGCATACACTACCCTATTCGTATTTCCCGTGTTTGAGCCGAATGCATGGCGCAGTGTGAAAACGACACACGATGCACGGGCCTGTCTGTCTGTGGCGGCTGTCCAGCGGTATGGGGCTGTGGTGACTGCAGGGAGTCAGAGAGCCGCACTAAGCCTTATCCATTACCGTCCCGGCCCACGGATTAGTCCTTTCTGAGGGACTGTCAGGAGCGCCGCGGCAAAGGTCGTCAGCTGACTGCCTCGTGCCGGCGTTTTTATCCCCGTACACATATATACACGAAGCAGACACACATGCATCCAACACACACACACACACACATCAGACTAACACACATATATAAACACACCCACACACATGGATTAGCACCACACACATACACACAAACCGACACTTACACACATCAAACACACGCGTCACACACAACACCCACACACATACACACACAAAAGCACACCCATGCCCTCAATACACATCAAAACTACACATGCACTCACAAACTAACATACATATATACAAGCACACACACACCAACCAACACACACACACTGTCATGTAACTGTGTCTGTGAGACAGAGGTGACCGGTGATCTGCCCTGCCACATGAATGGTTTCCTTCAGGAGTGAACTCTGTAAGCCATGGCTTCTCTCAGCCCGTAACATCAACGCTGTGTCTACCAAGTAACCTGGGAAACCTCCGAGAGCAGCGTAGAAACAGAGACAATAGAAGGGATGTCGGAGGTTTGAAAAATCCCCAGTCAACGGGGCATTGTTTTACAGTGTTCCTTCAGACCCGTCTAACAAAAGTATGAAAGGGGCTCCAGACTACAGCAGGCAACTCCTACTGCTCCATGTTTCCCTCATTTGAGACGCTCCCTCCGAAAATGTCCACACCGTCAAAGCGTCTGCTTGCTCTATTCGTTGTGATTCTACGACTGGCAGCCTTGCGGCATCCTGCGCCACAGTGCTGCGGGTCACACCTTGCACGAGGACATCTGCAGTTCCCCGGAGAACTCTCTCTCCCCATTGTCCTCTGTTCTATCGAGTCCTCCACTGTGATAGACGCCAGGCCACAAAACCTCAGTAGAAAGGCAGCGCTGCAGTTTCAAGGATCCATAACCTGTTCTGGTCTGGACTGGTCTGGTACTGGACTACACACGAGTTGTGTTCTGGTTGACAAAAATGTTAAAACAAACCATGACAGCCAGCCAGGCGTAAGATAACCATGGCAACACAGTGACACCGTCTAATCAGACAGCCAGGAGAAAGTAGCCATTAAAAAAGACACAGTGTACCTTGGTGTATAGTGTGGTCTCTTATTATAAGACCAAACAATAAAGGGACAAAACAAACAAATGAATGTGAGCAAAAACTTAGAAAACATAGGAAATATTCTACACCCATTTTCTATCCGCCAGGGGGAATGAAGATAATGACTCATTAGAGATTGTTGTTCATTAGGATTTTATTATTTGGAGGCAAATCAATGAATATATGCACTTTTTACTTTTTACAGTATATGAGAAGCATCTCTACAGTTTAATAATGTAAACAATCTCTGAAGAGAAATGTATTCAGTTTAAAATGAATCCATAGTCTTAATTTTAAACTATCTCAATGAATTAAAATATAATTTATAACATCCGATAATTCTGCTTTAGATAAATGTATCTATGAAACTAGATTTTTAACAATTCAAAAATACTGAAATGCATTTGTCTCCACAGTTCAAGACATGAAATCACACAAAACAAAACAAAAACACAGCTAAAAGACATCCAAACTAAGAGGTGTATAAATAAAAAAGAATAAACTCAAAATAAAACCAACATATGTAAAAAATATAAAATCTTGCTAGCAGTTTTTACCTTTTTTGATTTTTTATTAAATTTTTTACCAAAAAAACTGAGTTAAAAAAGAAATATTTTTTTTGTGAATTTGACAATAATTAGATAGATGTAAATAGACAATAAAATCATAAGCAATAACAACAATGTATGCCCTCTTGTCAAATGTTCCTTACAGAAGAGTACCACACTTCAGATTATTAAGTGTTTTGACCTCATCAAGTGCCCATTGCCTGTTACCATCATATTTATACATGATCACTTTGTTACTGTGTATTATTGGCTGTTTGAGATGAGAATATATTTAGTTACACACAAACTCTGGTTCAGGGTTTGCAGTCAACCCTGTCATTCAAAGCTGAAACAGATTTGTTTGGGCCACACAGAGGCCTGTTATTGCAAGCACTTGTGTCAGGAGTAGGACTAGTTCAACTTTGTATTGAGTTTCACAAATACATTGTTTCCCCCTCAAAAAAATTATAAATAAAAATAATTTAAAAATCAAATAATATATGTTTAATGGGCCATGTATTTGAATGTTTTACAACACCTATCAAATCAGGAAACTGCTCCTAAATGCATCAAATTCAAACCCACCATTAAATGACTGATTTTTTGTAGGTTTTTTTTTTGGTCAACTGTCTTGTCAAGCTATTGGTTTTCTCACCATTTTATGAAATAAGAGTGGAAAGAAAGTATTGCAGTTTGACAAAGCCTTCCCTAGGGGAGGGGAGTTTACGAGAATTATTTGGATTCATCGTCTTTCAATCTATGACATCTAGACTGAAAGCAGTAATGTTCAAATGTGTCAAAGTGCGTCGAAAACACTGACAAGAATGGTCAACACTGAGAATTTTTCTATAAGAAAGTATATAATTATCTAGATATCTACACAAACACACAAATATATATATATTCATATATATGTATATACCTTTTTATAATATGGCTGTATTGAAAAAAGAAAAGTTTAATTACGTCGGTAATTATTAAAAACATTGGATTTGAAAGGAGTTCAAACAGTTACAGTGAAAGCTAGTGCTAGTAGAGTTTCCCCCCCACATATTGTTTTTTAAGGCTCTCCAAGTGTTCGATGTATTTCTATTGATGGAAGCACCCTCACAGGTATCACACCGATTCCTGAGATACAGGCATCAAGTAGATATTCTGAACAGATCCACAGGGCCAAACCAAATCTTTTTTCCCCCCTCTCACTCCAAATACGGTATATATGTTCATCAGTTATCACATAATCAAGCTTTTGATCGATTATAACTACAAGTGCCCAACAAAGCATAAAAAACTTTTGTGCCCTCAAAATGTGGCAATAATTTACGTCTATTAGTTCCTTGCATGGAAAAAACTAAATAGTGAACATATTTTAGGATTGGGGAATTGTTTTGTGCAACGTTATAATTACATGTGTTCTTCTTCATTTGTGTACATGACATAACTGACCACATTCGTAAAGTGTAAAGTCAACGGTATTCTGTTTGCGCTTGTGTTGCTGTTTTTTTCTTCTATTGCATTCGACGTGGAGTACAGTACATCTGCATTTCAAGGATTTCCCTGTCCTATTTGAACCACTGACCCTTAACATTGCCACCCTTTTATCTTTGAGAAAGGCTGTCTTATTGATATATTATTATGTATTGCATCTCAATTGCATAAAAAACTAAAGGAAAATCATCAAAAATACATATGAAATCATTTAAAACAAGAAAAGAAATTCACCTTCTAGTATCATAATCTAAAGGGACACTTTTTTGTATTCATTTTTTTTGTTATCCTTTTCTTCAAACAACAGTGTTGGACTTTTGCGTGCAGTCGTTTTAAACGTGACATTTTCCCTTTCAGTTCTTCCCTGTACAGTACAGCACACACAGTTGCATCTCGGAGCGAGCTTTCCCTCCACCTTAACTGGTCTGTCTGATTAGTCCTCTCTAGCCACCATCTTTAAAACACACATCGACAAATCGCTGCGGACACAACAACACGTCTTATGATTACATGAGGCATAGTGCTATATACACCATTCTAAATATATTATAATATATTGTTTTTATATATATATATATGTAAACCAGCACATTCTCTCACTCTGTTATAGTATACTAAGCACAAGTACTCCTTAAGATGTTTCATGATAAGTTGTTTTATTGTTACGGCGGTTCTTTAAAAATCACGTCAGTCCGTATCACTAACGTATATATATATATATATATTTTTTTTTTTCTTCTTGTTCTTTTCTGTATGTGTCAATGCTCTTCATCAAACACAGGATAAGGCGTCTTTGTACTCGGTGTGTGTTCGAATGAAGTCAAGGGAGAATCGAGTGATGTAAACATTCAGTTTGTATGTGTGTTTCTGAAGGAGGACATTACATAGAGAGAGACAGACAGAGAGAGAGAGAGTAGGAGGAGAGAAAAAAAAGAGAAAGGAGGGAATAAACAGTGAGAGAAAGCGGAGGATCGCCCAGACGCTGGGGCTGGAAACGATGCCCTGTTTGGACACAAGGAGAGCCAGGCTGCGCACAGTATTAAACACAGGGTCCCAGGAAGGAGGAACACAGGGGTGGAGGGAGCAGACAGGTCCGTGTAAAAATAAAGAAAGAGAGCGTACGAGCGCAGGTGACTCTTAGTCTCTCGTTACACCAGAGGACCACCACCCTCCCCAACCCCGCCCACCCCACCCCAACCACTGGTCCACCCTTCCCAAAGCCCCTCATAGCGAGAATCGCACACACCTGAACACGAGACGCGAGACAAAACACACTCCAATACACGAAGATACACCACTGCCTCAAAGTTAAAAAAATAAATGAAACGGAAAAAACCCATACCAGAGCTATCCACCAAAGCCACCCCGAACAGTCCACCAAAAGCCCCTCTCGAGACAGCGAGAGAAACACTAGAGGTGGTGGGTGTGGAAGGAAAGAGAGGGAGAGCGCTTCCCAGAGAAAGAGGGACGGAGAGATCGAGGGACGGATGAATATGAGGTAGAGACGCCCAGCTGATACCTCTGAGAAATGATCCACCCGTTCAAATCCCGTTTGCTCTCCTCCTATCTATCCCTCTCTCGTTCCCTTGCAAACTGTTTCCCAGGGAGGGTGTGGCACCACTGTGCCGAGTGGCGTGGGCCGCACAGGGAGGGTGTGGTCACTGTGACAGGGGAGGAGACTCTCCTTCATTGGACCGTGCTGCTACCTGAAACCACTCAACCGCCACACACACACTTGACTGGAGCTTTTTGTTCTCTGTGATTCTGTTAAAGGTAGGCTCTAGGATTTGTCCTATTTGCAATCTGAGCCCAGCCGCAGTATCCCAAAGTCCAAAAGGAAATGTTGGAGTTTTTTCTTTACATTCAGAGCAGTGAGTGGTTTTGACTTTTGTATACATTCTTATAGGAGACATTTTCAGAGTACTCTAAGGGTCTATTGTTGCATGTGCGTGCGGTCGTGTGTAGGCGTGTAAATGCAAGTAGTGCAGATCTTGAGTGTGTGGAGGCTTACTGAGTTAGTCTTTCTGGACTGTGGTACTGGCTGTATTGGACAGTATCAATTGGACAGACTGGCGGTGCATAGGGGCCCTGTGTGAAGGCTGTGGTAGGATTGGAAACCCTGTTGAAACAGTGGTGGAGCCAGGAGTACATTATCTCTTCCAAGTTCCCAGTGTAAACTAAGCAGAGTAGGGGTGAGGGGGGGTTAGGTTAGAGCTAGGACAAACAGAAAGGACATGGCAGTCCCCTGAGGCTATATGTTTGGTGTCCTGTTTGCCTAGGACACACAAAAAGAGAAGCTGACTGAACAAAAGCCGCTGCCGCTGACAAGAGGCGAGGTGGCTTCCTTTCTAGGTCAGCCATCTTAGGTTGTCCCAGTCCTAACCAGTGCTATGGCTCTGGGCTATCAGTTCCTCCTATCTTTTTCTCTGTTGTCGCTAAAAGCGGTCTACTGTGCAGTGGGAGGTCGGTGGGAGCCAGCAGCACAGTCCTGCAGCGCGGTGGAGGAGAGGAGTACAGAGTAGGGTGCAGTGGAGGAAAGGAGAGGACAGAGTAGGGTACGGTGGAGGAGAGGAGAGGACAGAGTAGGGTACAGTGGAGGAGAGGAGAGGACAGAGTAGGGTACAGTGGAGGAGAGGAGAGGACAGAGTAGGGTACAGTGGAGGAGAGGAGAGGACAGAGTAGGGTACAGTGGAG
>JAVQJS010028867.1:0-14480 GCA_036024795.1 Galaxias rostratus | reverse complement strand
TGTGTGCGTGTATGTTGGTGTGTGTGTGTGTGTGTGTGTGTGTGTGTGTGTGTGTGTGTGTGTGTGTGTGTGTGTGTGTGTGTGTGTGTGTGTGTGTGTGTGTTTGTGTCAACAGTCAGGAAAACGTGAGTTTAGGGGCCTACAGTCCCATAGACTTATCTGTGACGACACCGGGGCGGCAACTCCACTGTCGCACTTACATCATGAATGACTGGGTGAACGCGCTGCCATCGCCACAGTATCTCAAGGTAACAGCCCAGCTTTCAACTTATCACACAAGATACTGTTTATAATAGGAAGAAGCAGTCAGAGAAGGAGAAAAATACACCACGTTTCAAAAGATGTTATGTGTCTTGTTTAGTCAAGAACTTGCCCTGGATAAGCCATCAACCAACCACCGAAAGTCTCTGTCAGCCACTGTGGTGACATACACTGCACGGCTATGGTGTTAGTTTCTGGCATTTGCCCCGGCACCCTCATTGTTTTGTGTTAACAAGACAATAGGACACGAGCAGAAACAAGGCCATTGGTTTTTCCGCCTATTCAACCACGTTCATTTCCCTACCTGAACCTTCGGGAATGGGCATAACTGATCCATAATTTGGATGCTGCGGGAGCCGAGGAATTGTTGTGGTATATTCATGATCTGATGCTTCATCAAGATACTTTGACACACATTAAGAATACATCCGAAAAAAACAAACAAACCAAAATGGTCACTGTCAGGTTTTCTTTATAGGTGATTCTAAGGGGAGCAGAGCAAAATGGCCTGCCAAAAGAATACCAGACTCGGTTACAGGCAATTGAGACCAACCAGTACGAGGGCCCTTTGCCGGTGATGGATGAGGTGGAGCAGGCCATGAGTAAAACGACGGATGAAGCCAACCAGCAATCCGACAGTTAAAGATATGCCACACTGGAAAAAGACATTACCTAAAGTGTGCAGACAGCCATGGTGTACAGAAATCCTGAAGTGCTTTAGGACTTATCATATCACCAGACTTTATATAACAATATATTTGCAAGGTTCAAATGTAAGATGAAATGTGGTAGTCTAACAGTCTACAGTTAGCTGACAACAAAATGTACCTGGTTGTTTTGTCTTTATATATGCTAAGTGTGTGTTACAGCATGTTGGTCACATTCAAATGTCTCCACACTATTCTCCACTGTTTAATTACCAAGTGTGTTTTCATCAAATCTGCTTTTCCAGCTCCAATTATTGTATTAAATTGTCCAACCGATTAATTTAAATATGTGTGGTATTTTGTCATTATCAAATTGTTAAAGATTACCATCCTTTTGTACAAAGTAGGCCTGTGTAAATAATAAGTATTATTAATACACACCTGTAAATGTGGTGTTGTTTTTTTTACTTTACACAAGCTCTTTTATCTTAATGCTTCCTTGTAATCTAACTAAATTGTGCTGCCCTGTAATCTCACCAAAAATCTCACAACTCAATGGGTCTGTTGTAAAGTATGGCAGCACACCGCTGATGTAAGCACCCTTTAGTTACTTAATTCAAAGCCACACGGAAACCGTTTTAACTATTTATTGTGTTAAGTATTAGGTGAGGTAAAACGTTACTGGTTCACATATTAATTCAAATTGACAGTAAGGAATCCGACAGCGCAAACGCATTGGGGGTTGATGGCCCCGCTATAATAGGATAATATAATCGATCTAACACTCTCGATGTCAGTGTACTCGGTGAAAAAAAAAGAGGAAAATTAAACAAGCTTTTCCCTCCTCCAAGCCCCTTTGTGAACGACCAGCCAATCAATGTTTACTCCGTTATCCTTCTCTGGGGCAAACTTGTGTTTCAGCATTTCAGCCATTCAGTACAGCACGCTCAACATGTCTTACTTTACTTATTGCACACTTTATTTGACTCTTTTTAACCTTTTCAACGGGGCTTCGTGTACCAATACATCCACCAGTGTGCTTAGTAATGGATCTGTTTATAACAGTTCCGACTACTTTCTTTACTTTGCCTATGGAAGTAATTTGTTGAAGGAGAGACTTCTACTGAACAATCCATCAGCTACGTTCTTTAGTATTGGACATTTAAAGGTATGATCACATAACCCATGTACACATGTTATTATTCTATGCTTTCTGATAACAGAAAGCGTGGGCCAAATATGTCATTGTACTGTGAAAGTATTCCACTGACAAATTAACATTAAATACATTTTGGAAGGATCACGCTCTGAAATTTGGATCATGGAGAAAAGACTTCAATGGCTCTAACTCCTGGCATGGAGGTGTTGCTACGATTGAGATTAGTGAAGCAGAAGATGTCTGGGGCGTCATCTGGAGAATGCGCAAAGAAAATTTAATCAGTTTAGACAAGTAAGCCTGACTGAATGTAATTAACTGCTACATCTTGGTTTGGGTCACTCAACATCTCCCTCAACTGGCAACCACTGTTCAAAGTTAATCATTTTCTAAATCACTTTAAACATAGATTTAGGCTTCCCACTGTGGACTTTTCATACATTAACTGTATTTGGTATTATTAAGTGTAAATATTTTTTCTAGACAGGAGGGTGTGCAACGGGGCATATACAGTCCTCTGGAGGTTACCGTGAATACAGACGATGGAGATGTGGTCTGTCGAAGCTACAAAATGAATAACTTTACTGCTTACCTTAGCTCACCTCAATACAAAGAGGTAGGTAAGATACCTCCTTGCATAAATTGTCAAACCAATTGACTTGTTACCACATGCAAATAAGTAATCAAATTGCTTTGGAGAATAGCTATCCCCCCGCGAACCTGCCAAGGATAGTTCAAAGTTAAGAGGGTTTTATTTGTCAAATGAACAGTATAATACAGGATCATTCTGAGCAAAGAAATTCTAATGACATGGCACAAGAAAGGATAAACGGTATAGCTGAATGTGATGTAATGATTTGACATCAAAGTCATGAACAGAGGACAACCATGTGATCATTAGGATATTGGGTAAAGAAAACTGCATATCTTTATTAGTACTGGTGAGAACCGTACCGGGTTTTGATATCGATATAAAGCACCCAGGGGTAGAAGAAATGTTCTTTCCATACACACTACACATAAAAACTTCGACACATCCGCTAAAAACAAGGGTCTTTTGGGATCATGCGTTGTGTAACTGAAAACACAGAAGATATATTATACATTGTTTTGCCAAAATGACTAATAGACGTGTACATTTGGGTATAATATAATAATTTATGTTCCAGGTTGTGTGTCTCGGTGCAAAACAGAATGGCTTACCCATGGATTACATAAAGAAATTAGAGGCGATGGAGACAAATGGCTACAGTGGTCCATCTATTTTGGACCAAATCAGAGGTTTACCTTCTTCAAACGAAAACATAAGAAAAGATAAACGAATGGAAAACTCCAATGCAAATTAGCATTATACATTATGTAAAGTTGTTTATTAATATTTGGAGTGTGATTTCTAATATGTGAAAATGATACAATCGTACAATTGCCAAATATAGATTAAATAAATACATAGATAATCATAACCTTGTCATTCTTTTGTTGTTCAAATGTAGGCCTGTATCCTATTTTTGTGTGGGGCGTTCATAAATTAAGTTACTGTAGGCTATACTGTGTACCACATGAAATTCTTAGAAATGTCCATGTTACTGAGCAGGAAGGGTGTTGCGAAGTTTTGGAGAGAAATTACGCTAACACACCATATGCGTTGACTGCAGTGTTTTCTCCTTCACTTTCACTTCCTCTTGGGACATATTACCCCTCTCGCTCGATCGGCTAAATAATGAAAAGTTTGTGCCAGACCGTTCGTGAAAAGAGTGATTGTAAACATATTGTAGACGTCGACTAGTGTTTTCAATGTAATGTACTTGTATTTACAAACACTTGCGGACAATGCACGCGGATATTGTGGTTAAAAAGTGTCTACAACATGGTTTAACAGAATTAAAGGCAAGTAATTTATTATAATTAGAAGTAGGAATAGGATCATGGATCTAAGTAATTCTTGCCCTTTATTTTGTCGTGTTATGAACAAGACGGGAAGTTACGGTAGTTAGACCATCATTAATCGCTGTCCCTCATTTTTAAACAATCTGCTCATGTGATACGCCTAAGGGGATTGCATAGGAGCACCGAGGGAATGAGTTGGAAGCAACCAAACAAAACAAGGGAACAAAAACATTCAGAATCAGAAATAGATTTAAATTGTCTGGTAGCCTTTCCTGTTGCTTTGAAAATACGTTCGAATTGTTGTTAAATATATATATCTTTATCAATATTTTACAGTAAACGCAACACATTTGACCAGTTCTTGATATGGGTTTACGGGAAGGCGAAAACCTCTCTTGCTCCGTAAGCCGGGTGTCTCCCCTACAGCTTCTAACACGGCACCGTGAGCTTCTAGTTTCTCAGTTGAAGAGCACCCAGTGCATTCTTGACAATATGTTACAGAATGGCTTTTTTTGTATGGAAGATGTCGAGATTGTGCAGCACACAGTCACCAGGTCAGACCAGGTATTTTCTTTCCCAGTAAAGCTGAAAACTGCCACAATGCTTTCTACCTTTTGTGTTTGAAAAATGAAACATACTGTGTGTTCTGTGTAAAATTAAAGTAGTTTTAAAAAAATGACTATTTCCAATGTCTTTTACGGTTCTGAAGGTTCGTAAAATCTTGGAGTTGGTCCAGAGCAAAGGGGAACAGGCGTGTGAATACTTACTATACATTATACACAAAGTATATGATGCCTACATAGACTTACAACCATGGCTGAAAGAAATTAACTACGAGCCTCCAGACTTCATGCAGGAAGTTAATGTGGTCAACACAGATCCTAGTAAGTGTTCTTTGCTCCACATCATTTTATATTTTGTTGATTTTGTTATATCGTTTTGTTTTCTAAATTTAAAATAAAATCTATTACATTCGACACAGTTTAAGCATTTACATTTCTTCCTGGTTCCCTCCCCACACAGTCAGTAGGTATTGTGAGAAGCTGAGACATGAGCTGGGTAGAGACACTTGTTTCATTTCCTCCTATGCCCAACGTGAGGAAACCCTGCTGGCGGACCTCTATACAGACACATTGATGGAGCTGATGAATGACCGCAACGAGAGCATGGGCTACCTGGAGAACCCTGATCAGTTGCTTGGGGACCAGGGAGTTTTCAACTCTCAGGCTGAGACTGTATACGTGACTGGGGATGCGGGCGTGGGAAAGTCTATTCTTCTCCAGAAGCTCCAGAACCTCTGGTCCACCAGAGAGTTGCAGACAGATGCCATGTTCTTCTTCAAGTTCCGCTGCAGAATGTTTAACACTTTTAAGGAAGCCCACCAGATGTCTCTCAGGGACCTTCTGTTCAAACACAACTGCTACCCAGACCAGGACCTGGACAATGAGGTGTTTGGCTACATACTGCGCTTCCCACAGAAGGTCTTGTTTACATTTGACGGCTTCGACGAGCTCCTTGGAGAACCTAACCTGGAGGACATGCCCGAGGTGGTCTCACCGGATGAGAAAACCCATCCTCTTCTGTTGCTCTTCAACTTGCTCTGTGGGAAACTGCTCAAGGGTTCCACGAAGGTGCTAACGGCACGAACGGGCACACAGGTTCAGAATCGGGTGGTTAGGAAGAAGATCATTCTGCGTGGCTTTGCCCCAGCCCATCTAAGGACCTACACTAGTTTGCACTTCAAGGAGCAGGAGCACAGAGACCTGGTGTTGACCCAGCTGGAAGCAAGCCCCCACCTGTGTGGCCTTTGCTCCACCCCTCTGTTTTGTTGGATTGTCTTCAAGAGCTTCAAACACCTGCACACTATGCACGACAACTTTGAGCTGCCTGAGGCTTGTGTCACCCTCACCAGTATCTTTCTGTTGCTGTCAGAAGTCACACTCAGCCGCTCAGCTTTACCACCCCCAGGCCTACTGAAGAGGAGCACACGGTGCACCTCGGAGACCTTTAAGTCAGGACTGAGGCCGCTGGTAGCCTTTGCCAAACTGGCCCTTCAGGGTGTTGAAAAGGGAAACTTTGTGATGACACAGGAGGAGGTGACGGCTTGCAACCTGACTGACAAAGACTTGCTGGTGGGTTTCCTCCGACCTGTCAGTCATTACGAGGCCTGTGGGAGCCCTTCCACCTTTGAGTTTCTTCACATGACCCTGCAGTCCTTCTTGGCAGCCTTCTCTCTGGTGCTCGACGAGCAGTTGGCAGCGAACTCCATTCTCAAGTTTTTTGCTGAATGCAGCAGGAGGAGGAGCACGTTTTGTCTGCTCGGTTGCGTCTGTGGGTCCACAAGGCCCCGGGATAAGGACCCCTTCAAAACCAACGAACACCTGCAGTTCACCAACCTCTTCCTGTGCGGGCTCCTCTCCAAGGCCAACGCGGGCCTGATGGAAGAAATAGTGGCACCGGCTTTGTTGAAGAAGAAACGCGGTGTCCTCAAAGCTTACCTGTCCAACAGCGTGAGGTTCCACCTCCGTGGCCTGCCGCTCTACAGCTCCGAGAACGAGGGCAGCCGAGTGCATGTCCTCCCCAACTTTCTGTGGATGTTGAGGTGCATCTTTGAGACTGGAAGCAAAGACGTGGCCCAGCTGGCGGCTAAAGGCATCACAGCAGACTTCATTAAGCTTGGGTACTGCAACGTGTACTCGGCGGACTGCAGCGCTCTGAACTTTGTCCTGCAGCACCGGCGGAAACGTCTCGGCCTTGACATGGACAACAACAACATCAGCGACTATGGGGTCATGCAGCTGAGGCCTTCATTCTGTAAAATGACGGTGGTGAGGTAAGAAGGACGGGTAGGCCACGATAAAGAACCGCATCTATTAAAGCACAAAAGGTTTGCTGCATCGGGGAGATCTGGGAGCAATCTCGTATGGCTCTTCGTACAGTGTTTAACGCGTTTGTTTTCATCCCAGGTTGTGTGTTAATCAAATCTCGGACAGTAGCATTGAGGTACTGGCTGAGGAGCTGATCAAGTACAAAGTGTTAAGGGTTCTGGGGTGAGAGCATTGTAGGTAACATGAAACTCAGTGAAGCTAGTTTAGTGGGATGTATTCCTCACAGCTTCATTTACATTCTTTATTTTCACAGGCTTTACAATAACCTAATCACAGACGTTGGAGCAAAGTTGGTTGCCCAGATAATAGAGGAATGTCCAAAGTTACGAATTGTCAAGTAAGCCCACCATAGGCTTCCGAACACATTTTGACCACCTTTCTTTTTATATTACTCTTTCATTGTTTTGAACAGGGTAAATCAATACAAAAATAATGTCTTCATATGATTTGTTGCATTATAATAATGTGTTTGTAATCATGTCTCTCTATCCGAAGGATAGGCTGTAATAAGATAACCAGTGTGGGGGGAATTTATTTAGGCAGTGCCATTAAGAAGAGCACCAGTATCTTTGAGGTGGGGTGAGTCTCAGAATGAATTCCTCCATTGTAAAATTGCTATCTGTGATGGCACATTTATCTTTTAAACTTTAGACAACCTCTGTTCTAGCCTTGAGATGCTAAGGAGGAGGCAATTATATCTTAGGTGTGCTAAGATTGATCTTTTTCAACTTTGGGCAACCTCTGTTCTAGCCTTGAGATGTTAAGAAGGAGGGCACCTGTCTGGAGCTAGTCTAATCTCTAGTTCCTCCCTAATTGGTGAATGCTCTCACAGATGTGCTCCTGCTTTTTCCCACAGGCTTCTGAAACAGTATACAATTATTTGTATAAAGGCTCTGTGTTAGGCTTGGACTTTTGTCAAAGGTCTTCAGAACCTGGTGGAAAGAGGATTTTTGACCTGCTGATCAGCATAAACTATATATCTAGATTGTACCTTGCTTCAATTTTCTCAATAATAAATATTACAAAGACAAAAAAATTGAAATCATAATTTCTCAGTGGAATTTCGCATAAATTCCATAACACTATCGTGCTTCAATACATATTTTGATCTGCACATAGCATATGCTTTACATATAATTGTAAAGTTGAATACAGAATGTTTTAGTATACTGTACATCTACATATTTGTACATTTGCTTAGTTTACTGTACATTACTGTTTTCCCTTTCAGAATGTGGGGAAACGCCATTGGAAACGAAGGAGCAAAGGCATTTGCTGATGCTCTGAAGAATCACCCCAGTCTTACCAACCTCAGGTGAGCGAGCAATTGTTTACCCTTTGATTAAAGATATTTTACAGTACATTCAGAATGTTTTGTCCAAACCTTCTATTACATCGCTGCCTTATTCTAAGATGTTTGAAAAAAAAAGAAAAGAAAAATCATAATAACCCATTATGACAGAGCAAAAACAGGTTTGTCAAAATCTGTGTAAAATTATTAATAATGCATCTACGTAGGTTTTCAGACCATTTACCCAATACTTTGTTGTGGTACCTTTTAAAGCAAAGACCTCAAGTCTTCCTTGGTGTAATGTTATATGCTTGAGATTTGTCATGTTGATATCTATATTTGAGGCATTCCGCTCTGCGGACCCTCTCAAGCGCTGTCAGGTTGGATGGGGAGCAATAATTGGAAGGGAAATTTTGGCGTCCTCACAGCTGTTGATGCTGTTGTTTCAATGTGGGGGAAGGGTCAGCATGAAAACCAGGTTACGAAAGAAACAGTTTGTGCCTTTTTGAGACACTGAAGGCTAAAGTTTTGTGTCTTAGACATAAAATAAAATAGTGTCTACATGTCCTATATACGTGTCTTTATTAAAGCTTCCCCACCTTTACTTATTGGATGTGTATCTTAGACCAATATGCTCCTTTCAACTTGTCAACTTATCGAGAACTTGCTATGGTGTTAGACAGATCTGACTCAGACTCTTGAGTACTTGATAATTGTATGGTTTCTCACTCTCATAAATGAGTTATTTTCAGTCATAGATTGAAGTGGTCCAATACACAATGCACAGCTATTTTCATCTCATTCCAGAGATGTGAATGCGTTCTGTCTGGGGAACTCAAGGACATTCACAGACTTGCCCCGATGCCTCCTGCGTTATCTAGTCTGTGTGCTCAGGGACATTTACAAATAAATAAATAATTTTAAAAAAAGTTTGGGGGGAATTGTCATTTGTTGTGAATGTATGAATTGTATACATTTTAGAAGGATGCTGAAACATAACAACATGTGGATAAAGTGAAGGGGTCTGAATACTTTCAAAATGAATTATCCATGGTTGGAAGTTTAGTATTGAACATCGATATATAATTCGACTTTACAGTCTTTCAGCCAACTGTATCACTTCCGAAGGGGGCAGGAGCTTGGCCGAAGCCCTTAAGGAAAACTCCATCCTCAGGATATTCTGGTAAGCCTATAACTCAGAGTTTCTTCTGTTATCCAGCCTCTGGGCTGTTCACATGCATAGTGCTGTGTCTAACTGTGTGTGCTTTACTTAGGCTCGTTCAAAATGAGTTGTCAGATGACGTGGCACCGCTTTTGGCTGAGATGATCAGGATGAACACTGGCTTGAATCACCTCTGGTAAAGCAGTAACTGTTGTGAATCGATGGCACTACGTGCAAGCTAGTTTATGGCAGAGCTCTTTCTGAGTTGCTGTGTTTTTCTGGGTAGGTTAATCAATAACCAGTTCACTGTGGAAGGAGTGAGGCACTTGTCAGAGGCCCTGTCGTGCAACAAGTCACTCAAAGAGATTTGGTAAGGGACAGCCATCATTTCAATATCTCTTCCGAACAAAATCCTTAAAAAATATATCATATAGTGATGCAGCAATATGTAAACATAGTAGGGCTTCCATTCTGTTGACTGGAATAGAAATAAGAGGTTATCGGGATGACATCTATGTTTTATGGATGGGCATTTTGAACAAGCCTTTGCGTGTTCCTAATGTCCATGTGGCACATGCCTTTGTCCCCACAGTGTGAAAGGAAATTGCCTCTGTGAAGAGGAAGAGAATCTGTTTGAGGCCAATAGAAGGCTTCGCTTCCATTAACAGCACAACATCCGAGCGCCAAGACAATGGTAGCAATGTTGCTATGTGAGAGGATTGGGGATTTGTAAATTTATATTGAATATTGCCATTATCACTTATGAAATGAACTGTTATACCTGTGCTAGTAAATTTATTGATGGGTTGTAAAATGTAAATAATTGCATCTTTCTGTGAGCCAGAAATCCCTCTCTACTACCATATTGTACTTTAACTGATTGTTGTGTTTTGAGCAAATTGAGAAAAACTGTGTCACTTGCTAGACACTAGTATTTAAACATTCTTACTGTACAACATTATTCACGAGGTCAAAAGTCCCTCTCCTGTCTTCCTTGGCTAAATGTAAAAGGGGAAATAGCTAATGTTGTATTCACGACTTTGCCTGGACAAAGTGAAGCAATACTGAATATGAGGTCAAATATCCTTCCATTAAGGAACTAAGCTGCTGTAGCTGTGCAGCCACCCAGTGTAATGTAGTGTTATGAGGATGATGATGATGATGGTCAAAGTGTTACACACCGTGGTGTGACTAATGCATTAATAGTCTGTCTGATATTGTTTGTTTTGCATGACTTCTGATGAGCTGCTATTCCATGTATGTATGTATATGTATATCTGATCCTATTATATATTAAGTATTCCTTTTTGTTTGACCCCTAGACATTTGCTACTTTAAATAAAGGATGTGTAAAAATAATTCAATACACAGGATGAAGCATTTCAATAGTCAATACGAATGGACTAGGGTTGAGAAAACATATGTAATTCCCCCCTCTATATCCACTCTTGCCACAACACACAGGTCCCTCATGTTCAAGTTCCAGTACATTTTCTTTTGGGGGAGACCCAGTCAAATTCTGTAGAAAAACACAAACAGCACTCACAAGGTCATGTTAATTAGCGACTTGAAAGTCCAAAACAACAAATGAAACGAGAAATTGAATGGAGTTTCAAAAATTGCCATGGCACAGTAGTTTTACATACAAATTATGTAAGCAGCTAAGCATGTACATCTGTGGATTATAAAAAAAGTGTACTGAAACACACCAATGGACAATTGAAGAGACTGCATTAGTTTAGTCTGATCGGATTAATTAAGAGTACACCATTTTTAGAAACCCCTGCAATGGGCTTGGCAGTACTTCAAAACTATTCTGAAACCAGACCAAAAAAAGAACAATCACTTAATAAATAAACTAACAAACAATCGTATTATTAATGCTATATGAAACAGGGCACCATGACATGTATGAACTGTAGTTAATTATGAATGTGAGGTGGTATATTTTTTCAAGACTTGGCTTAGTTTTACACAATACACAGTACTTCATTAGATTGAGGCTTCCTTCAGAAAGTTCCAACTTCCTTCCCGGAATTCCCTCCTCAAAAAGTAAATGTGACACATTCGCTTTACTCCAAAGGACAGGCCAAGAACTGTTATAGTTGGTATGGAGAGAAAACAATCTCTTCCACTCCCCCTCTCTCTCTCTCTCTTTCTCTATACGTATTCCTTTGTTTAGCAAGTGTAAGTCTTTGCTACTTTAAAAAAAGGATGTGGATTTTTTTTTAAATATTCACAGGATGAAGCATTTCAATAACCAATATGAATGGCGCTTTACATATATATATATATATCCCAAATAATATTACAAGACGTGTAATTGAAAAGATTTGCCCTTTATTTTATTTTATTTTACATATTTTACATAAATGGAATGTTATAACATACTGATGTCTGAAAAGTTCCCAGAATAAAAAAAAGAACATACTCCACCTGGGCATGTTTTGTCTTACAGTTTGTTGAAGTACCTTAGGATTTACAAACCAAATGAGGCTATTTATTCTCTCCCTGCTCCATTACTCCATGGACACGCCACACAAATCTAATTAAAACAAACTGCTTACAATCTGTATAATTCTAATGCGTACTGTTCCTGTGTAAATATGAATAACCTATCACCACCATAGACCTGGGCTCCTCACCCACACAGATCACATGTTCTTCGCTAACAACAGTGAAGTTTGGATGTCATCAGATTTCAACACCTCTCCACCTGGATTGATATGGGCTCAGACCTCAGCAACTGAGGTTCAGGCAGCAGAACACAAATATGCTGCCTCAAAAAAGAAAAAGAAAAAGGAAGGATGAAAAATACTAAACTGAAATGGGGTTAAGGTTTCTCCACTGTTGCTCCTAAAATAGACGTTTATATATCCTCTGTGCCTCATACAGACACCCGTTTTTGAACGGTAATTTAGTGGGGCAACATATTTGTATTTACAGTGAAATTACTTTGCTTTGGGTTAAAACAGAGATACCTAAAAAAGAGTTCCCGTTTAGAAAAAAAGTGGATGTCCCTACCATAGAGGAGAAACCACCTTTGCCTTGGGTTTTTGGGTCTAATTAACTGATTAGCTGCAATTAGCCACAGTGGGGCGGTCATAGGAGACCCTAGCCCACGGTTCCCCAGGGGTTGATGAAGTCGGGTTTTCTGTAGACCCAGTAGCCAAGGTAACACAATCGTTAGTAGAATCATAATACAAGCTTGTCTTCCATTTCACATTACAAATCTGACAAACGAAACAATAACAAAAAAAGCTATAAAACTAACCAAAATGGGCCATCATTCTTTCACATTGGACAATCAGTATAATAATTTAACAAGGCAATTTCTTTCTACCATGTGCCCTAATCTAAAATGCCATTACTACTGAGATTGACAAGCACACATTGATTGTAAAAGCGTTGTCGTTAAAGTGTCTCTATTTTATTCAAATCAGTTTCTCTTTCCAATCCCCCACAACCCCTAGAAAGTGATGGACAACCTCAGTTGTTAGCAGCGTGTCCTTAGAAAGCTGTCAAACCGTTACAGAGAAATGCTTCAAGGCCTTATATTTTAAATACTATAACATATAGTGGAAGTTGAAAAGATAAGAAATGTGCAAAAGACTAATGGAAGCATGGACTCTCCTACAAGCACAGCTAATCACAATGGTTGCAGCAAAGCCCACTTCCTCAATAACACATTTTACCTGGACTTGGCAGAATGAAAAACCAATTCCTAACCCCAACCTTGCTCAGCGTATTGTCAGTTCTGCTCCCTATTCCTTCTTGCACATTGTGATAGGCTGACTGGTTACTTGGTCATTTGAATTTTGGGGTAATTCATTGTGCTATGGTAGGAAACTAGCTGAAACAGTGGGAGACAGCGAGAGGGAGGAGAAAAGAACGTCCTTCTCATTTACATTAAGGCCTGACTTTTTTGTTGTCTTCTTCCTCTAAACTTCATGAACAAAAATGCACTACCATTTTGTCACACCTGCCCATGTGTAAAAAATAATTTGCATTGTCCGATGAAACACATGATAAATAATAATGACAAAGTCAACATGACTGAGGTGTGCATGATCCCTGTAGAAGGCTACAGTATATACAGAGAGGGCTGCCTGGAGTCAGCCCAAACAGCCTCATGTCCCGGCCCCGAAGTGCTACAAACAAAGAGGGAAACATTCTCATTTTACAGAGCTGCCTGGGAGCCCATAACACAGTGGGTCCCACACAGGTAGAATAAAGGGCTGGAGACTCAGAGGACACAGAGATGAGAGAGGGCTCTGTGGCGCCGCCTTGTGGTGCAAGGAATGCAACAACTAAAAAAATGGGTATTGCAGGGCACCTCTAATCTCCGAGTGGCGGTGGATTCCAGTATAGTTGTACAGCAGAGATGAAACAGGGGTCACATTCAGTGGGATGAGCCGTGTCTCTGTCCACCAGGAGAGCCTCGTACCGACTGAACAATCGCCCCCGAGGCCTCCCCGGGCACACCGCTGTCTGTCCCTTTCTGTCCCGCTAACAACCGTAGCATCCCAAAGTGAAGGCACTGGTAGACACAGTCGCTGAGGTTGTGGTGAGCATTCGGATAGATGTTGATGGAAGCAGGGCAGCCGGCCCTACCTCTCCCCGCTCCATCCCTTCCTCCACACCTCCGATGTCCGGGTGTACAATCAGCTCAGACAGGTAAGATAAGAGTCGGATCCGCTGCCCAATTTGCAACGCAGTAGGAGGGTAGAAGGGCAGAAGCACTGGAAATCAGCTAATCACAGGAGCTCAATAACTTGTCTACTAAAACCTTCCCAAAAATGTCGAAGCAGCTCACAAGATGTGAATGTCGTCGGATCAACAGAAGACACCTGATTGGACAGTTTTAAAGTGGAACAGCCTCACCCCTCAGATTTGACTGATGTAAATACAAGCAGTGGAAATGAGGGGTGGCTAAACCCAACACTATCCCTACCATGTCTTTCTGCCTGCCTGCCTGCCTGCCTGCCTGCCTGCCTGCCTGCCTGCCTGCCTGCCTGCCTGCCTGCCTGCCTGCCTGCCTTCCTGCCTGCCTGCCTGCCTGCCTGCTCGTCTGTCTGTCTGTCTGTCTGTCTGTCTGTCTGTCTGTCTGTCTGTCTGTCTGTCTGTCTGTCTGTCTGTCTGTGTCTGTCTGGCTCCTTTAGTTAAATTATAGGAGCATATTAGGTGT
>JAVQJS010028853.1:0-32591 GCA_036024795.1 Galaxias rostratus | reverse complement strand
GTGTGTGTGTGTGTGTGTGTGTGTGTGTGTGTGTGTGTGTGTGTGTGTGTGTGTGTGTGTGTGTGTGTGTGTGTGTGTGTGTGTGTGTGTGTGTGTGTGTGTGTGTTTCTGCCCGCGTTTCAGGCGGAGAAGAAGCACAAAAGTTTTCAGGAACTGGACCGCTTCATGCACTACTACACCCGCTACAAGAACCACGAACACAGCTACAAGGTGAAACACGCCCAGACTGCACTCTAAAACACCTTCCCAGCTACTTCTCTTCTGTTGTAAAATGCTGGTTCTGCCTGGTAGAAAACATGTTCACGTTTCCCCTTTCGATCCGTGACCAAATTGTCCATTTCTTAGCTTGCTTTTAGAAAAACATTTAGGAACAACTATACCCAATAATTGTATTTACTTTCTACAGTTGGAGCAGAAACTGCTGAAAACTGCCAAAGAGAAGATGGAGCAGCTAAGCAGAGCCTTTATTGGCCGTGCGTCTCGTTCCTCCCTGTTCCTCCCTAACACCATTAGTGACTTTTGTTCGACTTCCGTCTGGTTGTTCCTCCGGGTCACATCTCATTCTTACAGTGTATTTGCGTAACGTTGGGTCTTTTCAGGTGAGGGCGCTCCCCCAGACACCAGGTTCATAGAGGACGGAGTGTGTGAGCTGTTGAAGACGCGGCGCGTTTTAAAGTGCTCTTACCCCTACGGCTTCTTCCTCCAGCCTGGCAGCACACAGAAAGAGATCTTTGAGCTCATGCAGGTCATTGTTTAAACTCAACCTGTGCTCCCAACACATCTATCCTAGCTGTCCATTCCTTATTCACTACCCTCGAAATGAGGCCGGCAGAATGCATTTTGTGCTCCGGTTTGGTTTTTGGCACAAAAAAAAAGGAGTTTGGCACAAGGTTGTTTCCATACCGTGCGTGCGTGCGTGCGTGCGTGTGTGTGTGTGTGTTTGCGTTTGTTTGCGTTTGTTTGCGTTTGCAGACGGATCTGGAGATGGTGGTGGAGGACTTGGCCCAGAAGGTGAACCGCCCCTATCTGCGGACACCATGCCATAAGATAGTCAGTGCCGCCCGGCTGGTCCAGCAGAAAAGACAAGAGTTCCTGGCCTCTGTGGCTAGAGGGGTGGCTCCCAACGACTCGCCCGAGGCCCCTCGTAGAAAGTAAGCCAGCCTGCAAACACACAAACGCTCACCCACGCTCCTTCTGCATGTCCTAGCCCTTCCTTCAGCACCGTCTGGAAAACCACAACGTGCATTTTTATATTTGTTCCAGCTACCCTGGCGGCTCGTGGGACTGGGAATATCTGGGATTTGCTTCTCCTGAGGTGAGGGCCGCTGCTCTCCAGACGCCAACGACACCGACTCCATGTTCTGCTACTCTTGCTAATGCTAAGCTTTTTCTAACTCCAGTTAAATATGGAAAACCAAATGCCAATGTGCTTTGAGTGTTTTGACTTGATGGATTTAAATGACGTAGTCTGCTTGTGTGTCTGTGTTAAGATGCTGAGGAGTCACTCTATATTGGGAGGGGGAGAACAGAGAGAGAGACAAACACAGGTATCTCATTCACAGACCTTTTATTTTTCACTTATAAAGGCAAACTCACTGACTGTCATTTGACTGATTCAAACTGTCTGAAGTCATACATTTGTCTGTCAGCATTCGCTAACGTGCTTGAATTAATATAAGTCCATGCAAATTAGAAACCTCCTCGCTTAACTGATATGTACAAATATAGTACTTGCTAGACATTAGGTCAATATTGATTGGGTTACCCTACTTGCCGTAACATAAGATGCCAATCCTTTAAACACAAATTGAAGGCATCAATAAAAAAAATTTAGGCCCACCACTAGATTAATTTCAATTAGGATACAGAGATATGTTGAGTTCTGACACTTGTGTGCCAGTTCAGCACATACCAAAACCACTAAGCTTTGGTCTCAAATGAAAAAGAATGCTCGTGGGTTTCTAGCTGACCTGTATATTTGGACGGAGAGCTATGTCCCAAATGCTAGTGTCACACAGCATTCAGAGTGGCCCTTGGTTGTAATTTCTGTCGTACACAACAAAAACTATACAAAGAAACTCCTTTTTGTTCATAACATCCATATTTCTGTAAAGCTGCTTTGTGACAAATTGTTTTTGTAAAAAGCGCTATATAAATAAAATAAAATTGAATTGAATTGAACTTTTGAATTAAAAAAAATAATTAATTTTTTTACGGTTGCCCCTTGGGTATTCTGTAGGCCAAACCTATTAAAGACAACATTATTTTTACTCAACTAACTTATACACAAATTATTGATTGTTGGTCTGTCCAGGAGTATGCAGACTTCCAGTACCGTCGTAGGCACAGGCAGAGACGCAGGGGAGACATGTTGAGTCTACACAGCATTAGGAGCAACAGCAACACACCGGAAGCCAACAGGAGAAGCGACAACACAGGTAATCAATTCACCCAAACCCTTGCACACACGCACATTCTCTAACCACTCTGCAACAGGCATACTTAAATATCCATGAGTAGTGAATGGGCCTAATCACCATTGCGGTTGATCACATGGATGCTGGTTGGGGTATAGATATAAAGGATTGTCGGTTAGTGCTGAGTTGACCTTTCTTGTCTGTTGTCACAGATGGCCCCGAGAGGGGTGAAGGAAGGAGACGGGCGCTCGGTTCTCTCGACGAGGACGACCCGAACATCCTTCTGGCCATACAGCTATCCCTACAAGAGTCCCAGAGAGCAAGGGGACTGGAAGGAGGGGTGGAGGGAGGGATGAGACTAGAGATTGGGCCTGGCCAGGCGTTGGAGAGAGAACAGGACCGAGGATTAGGCCCCGGAGGAGATGCGATGGTTGTCCCCTTAGACCCGCTGTGTGCAGATGGCGCTCTAGGGCCCAGAGGTTCCTCCTCTCACCCCTCCCACCTGGATCCCCCTTGCCCTCCCTCTAGGACAGACTCCAACCCCCAGCCCACCTTATCTCAGCCCCTGCCTCTTCCTCCGCCTCCGCCTTCTCTAAGCGCAGAGCTACTGGAACTCGGGGATAGCCTTATGAGGCTAGGGAATATCACCACTCCCTACGACCTAGACCACAGCTTTGACACACAACGCCAAGATCAACCGTTCACACACCGTGTCTACCACCACGCCACAGTCTCCACCGCATACACCTTGGACCACGACTACGACAGCTGCAACCCTAATGAAGACATCGCCATACTGACAAATCCATATTCCCTGGACCATATCGTTTCCACTGTCCCGCAAACCCTAGATCCCAGCTACAACCAACAAAGTCAGGAGCAGAGTCACTGCCAGTTGAGTGCTTATACTGCTGAGTCTGACCACACTGGTTCCTACACACTTGAAGGACCCCGTGACCCAGAGCATAGCTGCTTGTGTCCCCCTGATCCAGAAGACTCCACACCCTGTGCACTAGACCACAGACCAATCCACGACAACACTGGTTCAGAACACCCGACCGCCGACACTATTGAAGGATGCCCTAACTCAGTCGTAACCCAATCTTCTGCCCACCTGTGCCTCCCCTCACCTGACCTTATGCTGTCCCCTGTTGTACCTCCAGGAGGCGCTTTCACCCCCAGTGACCCAGACTGTCTGGAGCCCCTGGATGACACGGCCAGTGCTCAGCTGCTCGATAACATCATGGCCTGGTTTAGTCATAACATCAATTCACAAAACAGTCCCCAGAACCTTGCTCTCATCCCTTCGCCCCCAACCACAGAGACAGACTCGTCTCCGGACATATCTGCAGTTCCTCAGGCAGACTCCAAGGCTAGCTCCAGGGAGACCCCTTCAGACCCACTCTGTCAGCCACAGGAGGGAGAGGCCGAAGCAGATAGGGGCTCTACCTGCACCCCCTGTTCTGGTTCTGGAGTAATGGGAGATCTGGAGGCTGTGAGACCCTGCACGCTGGAATTGGAGTGCAGGAGTAATGACAAGGAGTGTGTGGACACAGAGAGTGTGTTGGATCTGTCGCTGGACGCAGTGGACACACTCTCTGGCTCTGACACCCTCTGTGGAGGCGGCCCTATTGACACTGCCCAAAGCATAGAGATAAACCAAGCCCCTCAGCTAGACGATGTCCAAGCTCCTGAAGAGTGGGAAGAGCAAGTGCACCTTGTGTGATGACCAGTGAAAAGGAAGGGCTGGAGAGCTCTGCGAAAGTTGTGAATATAGATGTTGGTCAAGTTAGAAAGATGGACACCAAAAGATTTGGAGGCGACAATGATGAGAAAGCAGGGATGAGCACTACAAATGACTGGTGCCTCAATGGGAAGTCTAGTTTCTTAGGACTAGATTGTTTACTGTATGTGCTGTTGTATGTAAAATAGGACTTCAGCCCTGAGGTGTTATCCACTAATTATGATGTCATAACCAGTGGAATGTGAAAAGCTGTTTGATGCTGCAAGGCCAAACTGACCTTTCTCGAAGAGCTTAAACTAATTGTTCAAAACGGAGAGTGCATTAATAGACAGCCGAAGTTTTCACAAGTGTGGTTAGTATCCCATTACTGTTCAACTCCGTATTTTCCACTTTGTTCACCGTTCCTAAGTTTTCTGTTATCCCTAAGTTCTTTAATCATACATTTTGGAGTGAGGTGTTGGTGCTGGAAAGGGCTAAATTCCAAATTGACCTCTGGCTCCTATTACCCACACGTTAGAAGCACTTGTGTATTATCAGACTGCTAAGAATAGTAAATGCCTTAATAGGGGTTTTTATTCTATAGATCTGGGGATTAAACGACTGTCTGATTGGGTACAGTACAATCAGTAGGACTAATTAAACTCTTGTACCGTCAGTCAACCGCTGAGAAAGAGCTAGCTACAGTCCAGTACTGTTGTTACTTGTTGTCAGGTATCCCACTCTCTGATTGACATGTCATCTGAAACCCTTCGGCAAACACAAATGGTGCAATCATCTTGTTTTGTACAGTTTTTTCCACTAATTAGAATTGTTTCAGTACTATGCCTTTATCTTGAGAAAATTGTATATTGTAGGTTTCAACAATGAATTGGACAAAGGCGATTCTGTTTTAGCCAAAACATTGAAATGTGAAAAGAATCAGAGTGGAGGGTCCGGTTCAGATTTCCGCAGTGTCTATTGTGACAAAATATTTAAAGTTGTGTCAGTCATATCTATCACACTGCTAAATGGTAGGACAGAGCGTGGTTGATTGTCAATGGGAAGGGAACAAATGGTTCCTAATATTTACAGTATCTCTCTTGATACCAGGCATTTGTTGTCTAGATATAATCTCTTTGAACTAAGACCTGGCTAATTTGTATGTGGTGCCTTTTTATTTTAAACATATATTTAATTGGTGAATATTTCTTAGATGCATTGTCATGTTTTCTAAATTAAACGATAGACATAGACAATCCAAATCTTAAATCCTTCTCTGGGCACTTACACATAGTATGTTGTCCGTTTCCATCATGGTGCAGAAAGGCAAGCTGTTCTGTATCTTAGCCCCAAACCTTTGATCAACCCTATCTCGTGGATAGCCTGCTTTGCTGGACCAAGTTACCTTTCAGATTATTAGGTTTCAACTAAATACTGTAGCGGACTGCTTTAGCAAATACCAGTAGCCTTGGAACTGCCTATTAAGAACATTGCATCTTCTTTTAGATACTCTTGGATGACTGGAGTGATAATAATGCTTTGAATAAAGTCAATAAGACTATTGGATATTTTTATTTGTGTTTGTGTTTAAAAGCATAAATACTGACCATGTGTGGGATAAACTATAGTATGCAAGAGAAATGCCATAGCAAATAGAATAAATTCCAAAATCAATATTCCCCCTTTTATTGTGAAAACCAGAGAATGAAATGGGATTCGATATGCAAATAAATCAATTTATCTTGTGTTTTGGCCTTGAACATATATGGACAGCAGAAAACAGTGTTGTGTAGTGATCTAATGACATGAAGTGGCATAATAAAACATAATTTTTAATTTATTTATTTAATTTCAAAATGTGAACTTTGCTACCCCCACCCCCCAAGTTCCATTTAGGTGTGAGGTAGACATAACATTCTAGTCTAGTCCTATCAGAACCCAAGTGCTGACGTTAGCATATTACATATGCCTTTACATAGCTCAACTATTTTTAGGAGAAAAGGGCTCTATTCTGATTCGAGACTTGGTACTTTTGACTGGGTATAGGGTGCATATGATGCACAGGTCATATACAATGCTTAGTTTAAAGCATTGTGTCTGACATTTTTTTTTTTTTTATTATTCTCTTTGTTGGTTCATCATTGATTTGTTTAAGTAAACCACTGTTGTTTGGTAACTCTGTGAAAAGTGTACCTATTTATAGTTTTTGCCTTGGTTCTGGTTTGAGGTATCAATGCGAGTGTCATATTTTGTACTCCATGTAATTTTTGTATTCTGATCCATAACCAACCATAAGCATTTAAAGGTTATTTGCACTTTCATAGTCTATTACTTGATACATTCCCAATCAGTCCATATTATAGGAGGAAGACATTGATTTGTGGCCAATGGGCCAACTGTACGTAAACGTGTCAGTGAAAAGTTTACTCAAGTAAAATAATTAAAAAAAGTTTTGTTGCCATAAAGATTTCTTGAAACACTGATTTATTTTTGTTTGTGTTTTTGACAGAAGTGTTTTAAGGTCAATTGTATAAGGCTGAGTAGAAGGCCTATATAATTAAATGTAAGGCTTTATTGAATACTTCTTGTTTAAACAAGGAACAATGTTGCAATGGAAGTGAATGCTGCAACTGAACAATTTTGCAATGGAAGTGAAATGCAGGTGCTTAGGTGCTGGGGAATGGAGCTAATATAATAAAAATCATTATTGTTATTATCATCCATTAGCAATAGACATGCATGTTTTTGAACTGTGGGAGGTAACGGAGTACCCGGAGGAGACCCACACTAAAACGGGAGAACATGCAAACTCCACACAGAAAGGCCCTTAGGTCAGGTGGGGATAACCACTGAGCCACCGTGCTGTGATATTTTTATATTTATATTTTTGTATTGCGTCTTGCGAGACAGTCAAATATCAACCTAACAAAGTCATTCATTGCTCCAACCCAATGATGCTTGCCAAGACAGTCAGTATAGCTTAACATAACAAATTGCACACATCAACGCTCGATGGATGCGTCATGTTTATGCCCGTAAAATCTGTCTCGCCATTCATTTCAAGTACATCTATCACCCTGATATGTCACTGTTGTAGGTCTTTATATTGTGACTGCAGTTGACTGTATATCGCCGTTTTCTTACGACAATCAATTCTTAAGTCAGCGCTCTGCGATGGTCCGGCAACTTGTCCGGGCGTATCCCACCTCTCGCCCAGTGTTGGCTGGAATAGGCACTGGGCCTCCGTGACCCTGCATAGGATAAGCGGTATTGCTAATGGATGGACTCTGTGAACAACAAGGCGAGACATTGCATTGATATTGTCACCATCGAGTTCCTCGTTTCGAGCAATTAGCTGCAAGACAGCAGGCGCACCTATTGGATGGAATGTAATGAACACACACAAAATAATATACAATAGCCAGCAAAGCAGGCTATCGACAAGATAGCCCCAAACCTTTGATCAACCCTAAGATACAGAACAGCTTGCCTTTCTGCACCAAGATGGAAACAGACAACATACTATGTTTAAGTGCCCAGAGAAGGATTTAGATTTGGATTGTCTATGTCTATCGTTTAATTAATTGCTAAATTAACACACGTGTTATATAAATATATAAATATATGTATATTTAATAATTATATGTAATATAAATATACATATCTGTGTGTTAGTTTAAACATGTGTTGAATAGTTTTAAGTTGGGGCAGTGTTGCACCGTTTGCAATTAATTTGTGAAGTCAAGTGAAATAATAAGGAATTATTACATGATGTAGTGGTTGGGCAAGTGATTTATTTAGGGCTAAAAAGGTCTAACGGTCTAAGTGGTTCTCAACCTTTTTGGAGGTACTGAACCCTGCAAGTTTCATAAGCGCATTAACCGAACCCTTCGCACCCTTCACCGAACCCTTCGTGCAGAAAAGACTGTATTTTGACCTCTGCCGAACCCCTGAGACTGACTCACCGAACCCCTGGGGTTCGATCGAACCCAGGTTAAGAACCACTTAAAAACCAGAAGAGGGCAGCATGTTATGTTTAGGCACCATTTCCAATTCGTCGCATTTTTCTGACGGAGCACTGCGACAGAAACGTATATCATACGCCAGCGGCCTGTGTATACACTTGAACGCTGTAATTTTTTATCTTTTTGTAGAGGATTCTCTCTACATTTCACTACCAACATGAAACTAGTACGGTACGTATCATCTAATAGTTATGAACTAGCAAATACTATCTTCCACTTTGCGAAAAAAACGTCGGTTGACGTTGGATGGACATAGATTTGATATTGGAAGTGAATATATGTTGTAGCCTAGTCCATGGCGGGAAGCAGAGTTTGGAATGAATGGGTTGAGCAGAAATTTAGAATAAAATAAACTTTACCACTGTAAGAGCGTCCAGGCTTACTTTGTAAATTTTGTTTGTATTTTATCTTTAATACTTCAGTGAACTTGTGCAGCCTTCTAAATGATTTATCGCTTGCTAGTCCCAACTGTGAAGAACACAGTAGCTGATGTGTTAGCTACCAAACTAGCTCATACTGTGACGCACTGATTTATACCGATATTAATGCTTCTTACAATTTTGTTAACTTATTTCCCAATATAACTGCATAGTTAGCGGTGTATTTATTTGAACCATTTCTATTTACGATTGGGATGCTTGTCGATAACTTATTGCTCAAGCTATTGTTGGCTAGCTGTTAACGTTAAGCAGATTTATTATTACTAATATGCTAGTAACAGTGGCTGTGTTTTTCAGAAAGTCTTTTATGTCTTTTACAGATTTTTGATGAAACTCAGCCACGAGACTGTCACCATTGAACTGAAAAATGGCACACAGGTCCATGGCACTATTACAGGTATCTTATTTTCCTACCTTCTTAACCTAACCTTTGTTGTTATATTTTAAATACATTTGCATGTATTGTACAGCACTTTGTTCAGCTTTGCCTTGCATAAACTTGCATTAATTAGGGGTGAATAAATTCGCAAGATGGTTACGCTTATGGTTTCTGACCCAACATATTTCTTCTGGATCAGAGTCAATGTAGCTCAGGGCCAAGTTTCTCGGTTAGTGGCTGCAACACAAACTGGTGGCAGCTATTTTTTAATTGTTTTATATTTAAAAAATATATTTAAGTTATTGTAGTTTAATGTGCGTACAGTTCAAATATTTCAATGAACATTGGGTCAATTAAAAACTTTACATTTACAAAAATTCAAACTGGCAGCACTTCCACAAATAATGTTTGGGTGGCAGCATTTGCTACCAAATTGTTGCCAGTCTAGAGCCCTGATCAAACAACTTGTTTGTGACTTGTCTTCAACAATGCCCATGCTTGTTCATGAAATGGATTACTTTGCACTAGGTGTGGATGTGAGCATGAACACTCATCTGAAAGCTGTTAAGATGACCCTGAAGAATAGAGAGCCTACCCAGCTGGAGTCGCTCAGTATTCGTGGCAACAACATACGCTATTTCATTCTGCCAGATAGCTTGCCGCTTGACACACTGCTGGTGGACATTGAGCCCAAAGTCAAGTCCAAGAAGAGAGAAGCAGGTAAGGATTGGGAAAGGATGAGGGGAGGTCAAACGTGTATGTTTTGGAGATCTTGAGAGGATACATTTGAAATAAACTGTAATTTGACAATGTGGAATACAAAGAGTAAAATGTTGTAAATAAAGTAATATTAATGGAGTAAATATTTGGTTAAGCTGAGCCTTGTAAAGAATTGTACTTGTAATTATTTTTGATTTCCTTGTATTTGCTATAAGGCTCCAAAGCAAGCGTGGGACCCTTAATATAATCTTAATCCATAGTAAGAGTTAGTAGGTAATTGTCAAGCTGGTCTTGTTGTAATGTGGTAGATGATATGCCTCAATGATATCCGAAATATTTCACCAGGTTTAACATAGCTGTCCCATTGACAGAAGTTTGTTGTTTGTTCTAAATATATTGCCGCTTAGTTGCCCACAGTGTGGTCTTTTTGTAAAGATTACTGTTTGTATGGTATTTGCCTATTGTGCATATTTCTAATGAGAATTTTTTTTACTTTGTTAATCAGTCTTTACTCCTGCATCTTTATTTTCCTTGCTTTCCCTCACTATTTACCAGTGGCTGGCCGTGGTAGAGGCAGAGGACGGGGGCGTGGAAGGGGAAGGGGCAGAGGCCGGGGTGGACCCAGAAGATGATTGCCCTGGCAATACAACTGCCTGTTATCTCCCCACTGTTTGTACAGGTTTTTTTGTTTTGTTTTTTTTCAAATGGAAACTTGTTGGATTCCGAATTTTTTCTTTTTTTGTACATTAAAATGTTCTCTTTGAACAGAAAACGTGTCTGTCTTTCAAAATAATATACCTACGTAAATGTGACGAGTTTTGGTTTATTGTACACTTGTGTTCAATTGCAAAAATTCAATTTAGATTTGTATGAAATGTGACTATCTCTGATAGTTGAATAATACATTTTATTTCAAATGGCATGGTTAATGCAGATTTGTAAACATGGAAACTATATTAAGAAACTCGTGTGTAAGCAACACAATTCACACTATGCCCAATTGGTGTCCCAAACAAAGGGATTAGAAACCTTATTGTCAATTACTGAACATTTAGGATTGAGTTGGTGTTAAAAGAATGGAGACAAAATTGCATCTTAATATATGCTACCTGGTAAACGGACGCCTTTTTAAGGTCATCGTCAAAGGGCTGTGTAATTATTCCCACACTCGACATCGTTAAATACGGACTAACAAATATTGCAAAACTATGAAGTGCTGAAGTTAAGGCATAATTTAAATTGCGTGTGGCCTCCCAAGTAGACAATATACAGCTTAATTTTAGCGTGCTGAAAAAGCAGATTGAAGGATGGTCCTACTTCCGTTCACACAAGTTTGCTATAAATATATTTACGTCCAATAAAGTGAAGAATGTTGAAAAAAAAAAACTTATTTGAAGTAACAAACGTTTCATTCTTTAACAAAAAAGAAAATGTTAACGTTTCACAATTTTAGAATTACTGGTTTGGAACCGGAAATCCAATGCGGCATGCTAAATAAGCTTTCTACCATTTCGACCAATGACATTGCTTTGTCCGATTGTTGATAACGTAAACATGTCAAATGACAGATACTTCATGTATTTTGCGTTTGGAAGTAATTTGTTAAAGGAAAGGCTACATTTGGCAAATCCATCGGCGACATTTCATTGCACAGGGCGATTAAAGGTATGGATTTAAGCAGGGAGGTCTTACCATATTAGTGTGAGGTTTAAACAGCCAATCAGTCAAAATATGTCACTTAAAATACGTGCCAGCCGACGATCAGTGCCTTTGAACGGAGAAATACCCTTATCAAATTATTAGAGGTATCAACCCTAGGCAACGAAATACATGTTCATGTCAATTTTAAACACATTCAATTTTACTATCTGCTACTTGTATGGCCATGCGTGGCTTCTCGCTTGCATCGACAAACGTGCAGTAGCATACGCAACAACAATAGTAATTTATGTAGTTAACGCACATCATTATTTAAGTAGCTTCACAAAGATACAAAAATACCAAGATCTGACTTGACCGTTAAATCACTTATTTATGACAGCGTCTGTGTTTGCACAGGACTTTGCACTCAAATTCGGGTTGTGTGGAGATCATGTGGAAAACTGCTGGCATGGAGGGGTCGCAACCATCGAGCCCTGTCTAAATGAAGAGGTTTGGGGAGTAGTCTGGAGAATGGGATACGAAAATCTATCAAGTCTAGATAAGTAATAGCACATTTTATGCGTACACAAACTTTACTAACATTATTCAACCTTAGCCATGCTTCTAAAAATGCTTTATCCGTGCCTGTATGATTCCTTTAGCCAGGAAGAGGTGCACAGGGGGATATACTGTCCCATTGAAGTGACCGTGGAAACTGATGAAGGACCTCTGCTTTGCAGAACTTATCAAATGACCCAGTTCCATGCCTCTCCTCCCTCCCCCCAGTACAAAGAGGTAATCCAGATAAATATAACTACCAGAAAAGAAATGTAATGACCTTCAAAAATTGTGTTCCTACATGTCTTTTTATACTTCAGGTGGTATGTCTGGGTGCTGAGCAGAGTGGCCTTCCCCTTGAGTACTTGAATAAGCTGGAACCAGTGCCGACAAACAATTACAGTGGACCATCAATCTTAGACACAATAAAAATAGCCATGAAGTAAACCCAGTGTGGCCCTCGTGACTTCAATCAAACGACTATAACAAGTGACCACCATGAGACAATACAACAGTTAGGTCATTCAAAACTGTAAACAAAATAAATATATTTACTAGGCTTACGGCCATACCACTCTGAACACGCCCGATCTCGTCTGATCTCGGAAACTAAGCAGGGTCGAGCCTAGTTAGTACTTGGATGAGTGACCACGTGGGAATGTCAGGTGCTGTAGACAGCACAGTGGTAAGCACTGTTGCCTCACATTAAGAAGGGCCTGGGTCCGATCCCCACCTGAGGGCCTTTCTGTGTGGAGTTTGCATGTTCTCCCCGTGTTAGCGTGGGGTTCCTCCCACAGTCCAAAAACATGTTGGTGTTCGTAATGAAACCCTGTTTCATTACTTTCACGTTTCAATTTTTTTTCTCCAAAAATTGTTTGAGCAACTGACAATATCCTTAGGAAGCACAACAACTTCCATTTACTAAGTTGTATTTATTGACACCGTAACACCAATTCAAATACTAATTACTTAAAGAGTAAGAGCCTGAAGTCATGTGACTAAAGATGAACACAATTATGAGAAAGCAACTTTTATAAACAAAGTGGCAGGGGAAAAAAGCATTTGGAGTTATTACTTCATCTACACAGTAAACATTCTTCTGGCAGACCTGCATTTTCATATTGATTAAAACATGTTTTGCAAATCAATGATGCTTACAAACACGCATCCATGTTCAATGCTCAGCTATCATACACCAAAGAGCTTTTAGTTGGGTTATGAATATAAAATCAAATTGTGATCCCTGAATAGTTGAAAAAAGGTAGCCAATATAGTGATGGATCAAAATAAATTGAGTTTAAATGCAAATATAAATAAGTGACAATTCAATGACCATTAATATGTAATTCACATGCCAAGGCATTGGTGATCTCTGAACTCCCAAATATAAAATTTAAATAAAAATAGTAAGTATAGGCGCAAAACGTTCGGTTTAAACCTATATTTGAAGTAATTGCAAATAGCCAGAAAATGACACACAGGAACTGCTATATTGTCCTCTTAATGTTGTTTTTTACACTTATACAAACACTTGGTTCAGTTGTTTAATCCATACTCTTAGAACTCTTCATGTCCAACGATTTCTTAACTTGAACACTTGGGTTTTCCAGATTGCATTGCATTTTAATGTTGGTCCATTTCTTCCACCGGTTCATCTGCAACCACATCTGGGATGAAAAGGTTGTGCTTAAGTTTACTCAGCTCTGACATGTTAAAACCAAGAAGCACCTCAGCTGTGTGCTTCTGCACGCCTCTCAAGCACATTCGCTGTTTGTTACCAAATGTAGAAGTCACATCTAGTTTGGATAGTTGCAGCCTCTTGGCCAGCTCATCAGCCTCTCGTTTGGTCAAGTAAGGATTTTCATTGAAGTATTTGCTCAGGAATTCTTTGCGTTCCTCAGTTGGACGGCAATCCAGGCCGCTTGGATCAAGTGCAAGCTTGACTGCGAGGTCAACTGCAGGCTGAGGTACAAGCTGTTTTTCTTGATCCCCTTTGCGCTTAGCAGCCCTCTCCTCTCTTTCCTTCTTGTTGGCTGCCATTGCCTCCTTTAATGCCATCTCTAGCCTCAGTTTGCTCTTCTGTTCTTGAGCTTTTAGTGGCACATGTGTTGGGTCAGAGATTTTGTCTGGGGATATTACCACTGCACGTGCTTGTGCATGGGTCTGTGGAATGTAGAAGTAAGGTCCAGGTGTAGCGTTGGTCTTTTGTATTGGCATTGGCTTTTGGTTTAGTGGTGTTCGCTCCCTTCCTCTTACATCTTTGCCAGGCTGCTTCTCAGGAGCCTTGAATTGCAGTGTCTTGGGTGAACATTTGCAACGCTGAATGTGGAGCATTATTGCCTTTTGTGTGAACTTCCCTGTGTACACTCCGTTGCAGTATATGCACTTGAACGCATCAGACTTGAGTATGGCATGGACAGTGGGTGCTATAAAGTGTTTCTGGGTCATGTGCTGCAGGTATTCTATCCTGTCAAGGAACTTGTCATTACAGAAAGTGCAGTTCATACTTCCAAGCCTACCCGATGTTCGGCATATTTCTGAATTACTGCTAGGTAACATTTTTAAAAAGATGAGATCAAGGGAGTTTGTGACTAAAGCGAGGTTGAGCTCTGTGTTTCCTAGTACCTCCTTGGGTGCCGTGGTGTTGATGTCAAAGTAAGGGAACAGTAGCTTACCACTGCCGTTTGTGTATAATCTGTATTCTCTTCTCATGAAGTCACATTGTGCATTGTGTGTGGGATTGTGTTCTTTTGTGTGTTCAATTAGCTGTTTGATTGAGTAGAACACACCTGAACAGTATAAGCAATTGAAGCCATGGAGCAGGTGTTCAAACAGACCCTTTTCCGACAGGAGAACCTTACACATCAAACATTTAACTGTTTTGTCCGGCATTTTCTTCAAAAATGGTGCTCGGGCAGCCACACTTTCAAACTTTGATGTTTTGGACTGGGCCTTGTGGGCAACCTCTGTGTGCATTTCATATACATTGGACGGGAAGAGTTCATTGCAAAGGGGACATGTGATCCATTTCTTTGCTTGCTGTGGCCCTGGTGAAGAATTACTTGCTGACTTGACTGGTTGAAGAGGGGAAGCAGTGTTCAGAGAGTTGGGAAAAGTTCCCTTACTCACCGGCATGTTCATTTGCAATGGTGCAAAGGTGTATGTTGGCATGCCATTCACTTTGTTGCCAGTGGGTATTAAATTACTTAGGAGAGACTGTGAGGTCAGCATAGTGCCTTGTGGGATGGTTTGGCTTGTTGATAGGGACTTTGTAACCAGTAGTGGCTGAGATCCAGACCCAGTTAAGCCTGGTATGTTGACCTGCACTCCTGAAGGGAGAAATACCTGCTGTATCTTTGGATTCTGTGATGGCCGGCTAGGGGCTGCGGCTGAGGCTATTGCCTGTTGAGCCTGCTTAGGAGGAGCACTGAAGGGTGTGGAAATCTGTACCACAGATGGCCCTTGATGTGTTGCATTTTGGAGAGTTAATGTGGCGCCAGGCTGGAGCAGACCTTTAGCCTCAGCGCTTGCTAGTTGCACTAAGGCTGAAGCTTGAGGGGGTAAGAATGTTTGGTTGGTCCCTGGAGCACAAAGGAAAGTGGTGCTGTTTGGTACTTTTTGTAATATGCTTCCAAGGGCTGGGTAACAAATAGGTTTTGGCTCTGCCACCATTTGACTGGCTTGCGGGTGGTCGGAAATTGCCACAATAGATCCATTGCTAGGAGCACGAGGTTGTGATGCTAAATTAACAAGTCCTGTAAATTTCATTGCTGAACCAGAAGATACCGTTTTAAGGTAATTTTTGTTTTCACAAACTAAGCTCCTTACTTGTGCACCCACCCAATGGTGTGATGGCTCAACCAGCATGTGATGAAGCATGTGATCTAGGCTTCCAGTATTAACGTTACAGGCTTTGCAGTAGTAGAAGTTTCGGCGGGTCTCTGAACTTACTCTACGACCAACAAATGGAGTCAATTCCTGGTCAAGGTGTTTTAAGAGTATATGCTTCTTAATTGCAAATACAACCGAGCTTGGATATCCACATTTTCGACACTGGTATCTCTGCTCTTTTGGTTGGGTGTGTGAGGGCCTTTCTACATCATTAGGTGGTGATATTGAGAGCGAGTTACCATGGAAGAATGAGATATGCTTTTTGAGTGCCCTGGGATGACCAATGAACTGACAGAGAGAACATGACGACAGGGCACATAGTTGTTGCTCATAGTCATGGTTGTGTATAACATGACTCTTAAATCGTGCCAAATTCCGTGTGGAATACTTGCAGAGACTGCAGCACAGTGCTCGAGTCCGATATGGCCACTAGAAAACAAACAAAAACAAAACAGTAAATGTAAGGGTTAGTTTATTTAAAGTTCTACTAGAATATATTTACATGTTTTAATGTTCACTATAACAATATTTTTTCTTTACTGCCTGGGTCTGCTCGCTCTATCTGAAAGGCTACATTTGAACTCTTCTCTTTTTTTAGCTCTTCCCTCTTCTGTCGAGCCCAGTTTGGGCAAAGTTTGAGGATTAGTCAGCTGGTCAAACAAAGGGAATTTGCTTTTGCGTTGACAAACACAGTAGTTTTTGTCATGGCAAAACCACAATACAAAAATTCCCAGCCTCCGCTCTGACTCTGTACAACAAAAGCGGCGAGTTCTCTGTTCTCGCTTGTTTCACGCCAGTCGCATCACCTTGTCAACCAGGCTGCAAGCTAGTGGAAGTTTTTGATCAATTTGACAGGCAGCCGCAAGGTAGTGTAACAAACAAGCACGTTTTATGTCCAATCATTGTAAACTGTCAAGTTTATATAATAACATTTTTCATTACTGTATTTATTATTACATTACATTCTTTCAGACATTACACTTCTCCATATTTATCTCCATCCAGTTTGTCTTTTTGTGATGGCTTTGTGCACTGGTTTCATGTGCAGGAGAACAGCGAAGCGAATATTGGTACCTGATTGTTAAACACCTTGCGAACTTCGTTTAGAATTTGCATAGAGTTGAGAATTTTTTTTTCTTTTGGTGACCTTTACAATCTTTACTTCGCTCCAACTTGCTTTGCCACCGGTCTCGAGAAAGATGGTTGCCTTCCCAGCATGCTTCTCCATTGAAAATAAATGGTGAGCAGTGATTTGCCCTACAACGCCACTTTTGGTGCATATTGTACGAGACTGGCTCTATTTGAGGGCTGCCAAACTAGACGCTAGGTGCGCATTATGCGAATGTGTGACTTAGTAACGTATCGAAGTTAAGGAAAAATGCCAGACTACAAACGAGGTGTTTTCAGGCAGTTCAGGGGCAGTGTTTTCTGTGAGAGAGTAGCTCCCTTTGGCGTGGACTATGGTCCCTTTTAATAATCGTCTCCTTGGCAAATTTCATAACTAATTAAATCCCCTTTATACAAAGGACCTCCAGCCAGCATAATTACAATAAAAACAATATTTGTAAGTTGCTTTTAATTATGAAAAATAAATAAGGTGTATTATCTGTTTTGGCACACTGCAACACTATAAATCGTATTTAAATAGGTTAAATTGTCATCAATTTAATTAATATCATTATAGTGTAATTGGCTGCAGCGTATTTTAAATTTACCTTTTTATGCATTCTGACAAAGCCATCAGTGAAGTCAATCCAGTCAGTCTCCTCAAAAGCCTCATCATTTGAAATATCCGATTTCTGAAATTCCTAATAAATGCAAAGTCAAAATATTGAAGGAACACAAAACCCTTCTCATTACTAAAATGTTACAATGTGAGCTCCACGGGCTAAAGACACACCAGCACTTCAATCCCTGTGTATAAGGTGTGGTGACAAGGCAATGAAAGTACAAGGTGCTTGATAACATTACGATTATAGAATGAAAGTTTATAGACTGGACACACAGTCCACACACTATCCAAAATTCAACAGAAAATAACATATGTCTTCTTGTATCTTTATGAGTTAGCTTCAAGTTGATTAACATTTGCCTAAATAATTAGTTATCTGATTAAGCTATGGCATGCTATGGCTATGATTAAGCTATGGCATTAGGTCGGATTCAGGGCATAGAACTCTCAGGGCATAGAACTCTAGCCACACTGACAAATATATAATTTTTTTAAATAAAAAACATACCTCCAGAAGCTCTTGACAATTGTCCAGCCCAATATCACTTAGAATGTTTTTTACTTTCTTCCTTGACCTTCGGATCTTGTCTATATTTACAACAGGTACCTGATACATGGTCAATATAGTAGCCTTAAAAAAAAGAAAGCAAATAGATTATGGTTTTAATTGTCAGTAAGTCATGTACACACAAACACACACATTAGAGATGCACGATACTACTTGGTGGTATCGGGCTCGAGGACTCGGATCGGGTAACGGAAAATATTATAATATCGAAGTCCGATACTTATGCTGAATGACATTTTAGATTATCAGAATAAATTGTTAAATTAACGTTTAAATAAAAAATGGCAAAAAGCAGCACTTTAGTCACAGCCGTGTTTCAACAAAAACCTATTTTGGACACAGACAACATACAGGCACAGAATAGACAAAATACGTATTTTCAAATTTGCCAACGCAATTCATTTATATAGCTGTAGCTTGTGCCAATCATCTGCAACGTGCAGGAAGGCCTACGGAAAGCGAATGACTAATAAGCTGAGAGAAAAGCCTCTGTTGGCGACAGGAGCGAAAACATCGATTGTACTTTTTGGAGAAAAATGTGAATGACAAGGAGTATATTTGCTCTTCCTTTCTCATGTTTCAAGCCTACACCATAGAACCTTGCCTCGGTGGTTAAAAAAAAAAATCGAATTGGTAAAAATGCTTCTGAATTGCGTTTATATGAAATATAATATTAAATTGGCTTAAGGTGGTCCTTTGACAATCCAATATGTTAATAGTATTAATGTCGCAGACGCTGTGAAACCAGATTTTTTTTTAGCGCTGTCCTGTTGGAGCATAACCGTTGTCGTTCACCTTTGTTAGCAAGTGTGTTTGCATCTAAACTAGCTGAATGACTTTAAAATACATTTAAACATTATATAGCCTACAGACAATTTCTTATTAGTTATTAACATACTATTGATTTGGCCAACTATGATAGCTGAACTGGAGAGTCATCTAACTTGGTTGTGTGCAACCAATACACACACATAAACACACACATATACATATACCGGTGTGTATATTTGTTTAAATGTATTTTATATTAATTAGGCAAGTTTTGATGCGAGCACCCCTTATATTAACGAAGCGGAACGACAACGGTTTAGCTCTAACAGAACAGCGCAAGACACGGCTGTAACGCAACTACTGCTACACTAATGTAATTAACATTTTGGATTTTCTTAAGACTACCTAAGGCGAACGAAATGATATATTTAGCAAAACGCAATTCAGAAGCGTTTTTAAATATTTACATTGTAGTATTTAAACCATCAAGGCAAATTTATATTGCGTTGACTTGAAAGATGAGACAGAAAGAGCAAATATGCTCCGTGTCATCCACGTCAATAAAACAACGTTGTTTTTAGATTTAAACAAAAAGTACTGTCTGTGTTTTCCTAGACTACAGTATATACAATATTCTAATTCTAATGTCGCCAATAAAGGTTACGCTCAACTGAGTAGCTTGCTGCACGGTGCAGAGGTTAGGCATGCTATAGTTAAATAAATGGTGTTCGCAAATTCGCCAAGGCGGGGAGACAGATTTTGTTTGCTCTGTCCCAGTGCGTTGTCTTTCTCCAAGATAGGTTTTTCGAAGGAACATGACTGTGACTGAAGGGCTGCTTTCATGTAATTGCCATTTTTTCATTGGATCGTTAACTTAACAATTGACTTTCCCGCTGATAATCAAAACTATAATTTTACTTCAGTATAGGATTCTGGCAATATATTCTGACCCAGTGTCTTCCCGATACCTCCAAGTACTATCGGTGCTCTCTGATGGATAGATGGATGGACAGACAGACACTGCTAAAAAAATAAAGAAGCACTTAAACAACACAATGCAACTCTAAGTCAATCACTCTTCTGTGAAATCAGACTGTCCACTTAGTAAGCAACACTGATAGACAATGAATTTCACATACTGTTGCGCAAATGGAATAGACAACAGGTAGAAATTATTGGCAATTTGCAAGAAACCCTTAATAAAGGAGTGGTTCTAAGGGTGGTGATCACAGAGCACTTCTCAGTTCCAATGCTTTCTGGCTGATGTTTTGGTCACTTTTGAATGCAGGCGGTGCTTTCACTTTAGTGGTAGCATGAGACGGAGTCTACAACCCACACAATTGGCTCAGGTAGTGCAGATCATCCAGGATGGCACATCAATGCGAGCTATGGCAAGAAGGTTTGCTGTGTCAGCGAAGTGTCCAGAGATTGGAGGCGCTACCAGGATACAAGCCAGTACAGGAGACATGGAGAAGTTTGTAGGAGGGCAACAACCAAGCAGCAGGACCGCTACCTACGCCTTTGTGCAAGGAGGAACAGAAGCACTGCCAGAGCCCTGCAAAAGGACCTCCAGCAGGCCACAAATGTGCATGTGTCTGCTCAAACAGTCAGACACATACTCCATGAGGGTGGTATGAGGGCCCGACGTCCACAGGTGGAGGTTGTGCTTACAGCCCAACACCGCGCAGGATGTTTGACATTTGACAGAGAACACCAAGATTGGCAAATTCACCACTGATGCCCCGTGCTCTTCACAGATGAAAGCATGTTGACACTGAGCACATGACAGATGTGACGGAGTCTGGAGACGCTATTGAGAACGTTCTGCTGCCTGCAACATCCTCCAGCATGACCGGTTTGGCAGTGGGTCAGTAAAGGTGTCAAGTGGCATTTTTTGGGGGGGCCGCACAGCTCTCCATATGCTCGCCAGAGGTAGCCTGACTGCCATTAATTACCAAGATGAGATCCTCAGACCCCTTGTGAGACCATAGACTGTTGCGGTTTGCTCTGGGTTCCTCTTAATGCAAGACAATGCTAAACCTCATGTGGCTAGAGTGTGTCAGCAGAAAGACGAAGGCACTGGCTTGCCCATTCCCCAGACCTGAATCCAGTTGAGCACATCTGGGACATCACATCTCACTCCATCCACCACAGCCATGTTGCACCACAGACTGTCCACGTCTGGGAGGAGCACCCTCAGGAGACCATCTGTCACCTCATCAGGAGCATGCCCAGGCGTTGTAGGGAGGTCAGACAGGCACTTGGAGGCCACACACAATACTGAGTCTCATTTTGACTTGTTTTAAGGACATTACATCCACATTACATGTTTTTCCACTTTAATTTTGAGTCTGACTCCAAGTCCAGACCTCCATGGGTTAAAACATTTGATGTTTGATGAATGTTTGTGTGATTTTGTTGTCAGGACATTCAACTATATGAAGAACAAAGTAACTCGTAAGAATATTTAATTCATTCAGATCTAAGATGTGTTATTATTTCTTTCATTCAGATCTAGGATGTGTTTTTTTAGTGTTCCCAATTTTTTGAGCAGTGTATTATATATGTTAAATTCGGAGGTCATAATAGTTGGATTATGAAGGATTGTCTATTTGCTATCTACTTGCAAAAAAATACTCAAAAAGTAAAATAAACTCTTGGTTTGATTGATTGATTTTGATAGAAGAAAATCCCTTCACTTTTTATTTTATTATTATGGTTAGGGTCCTACAACATTTCATAATGAGAAACATTGAAGTAAAGGCAACAGTGATTATGGGAGCTTGTCATGATTACATTTACTCTGTTATGATCCACTGCACTGACACTGCTATGTGACATGTTACACGCTTGTTAACGGAACAGCTTCAAACAAACATCCAGATTTCTAGCGGTATTCAGTAATGACTTGCACTTTGAACCATAACTCCAATAGTGCATAAGACGATAGTGCCCTTGCAGCTCAAAATCATCTTTGGAAATCTACACATAACACACAATCCATACGCATTAGTAAACCTTCTTTGCGCACGGGCTAGAACAGTCACAAGCAAAACCGCTGTATTAGTCCAACCTATGAATACTGAGCCCTTTCAAGCTTTAGTAAGTAAGAGCTGTATTGGAGATAAAACTCTGAAGTTATTTAAATTAACACCAATTTTAATTTATGCTGGACAATCCAACAACCAGCAAAGAAGACGACGTTTAGCAAATTGTATGCTAAGTAGCGCTAGCGCCGAAAATAAAGCTAACATCATTGTTACCTACCTTTGCTTTAACTTGACTCCAGTCCAAGGGCGCAATCTTTATTCTCATCAAACCTATCTCCAATGACGGCGACAATTTTAGAATGTATTTATTGTCAAGCGTATATGTGCGTAAAGAGCGTCATGAGAACGGTATAATCTATTATTCTCATACCTAAACGGCAAGCTTGCTAAGATAGTTTTAATAGACAGTGTTGTGCTCGAACGACTGTCTAATTCTCAACCAGTTGAGTAAAAGATGGCGCTGTGTGGTGTAGGAAAAGATGGCGCTATCGTTGTGGTGGTCTGAAGTAACACACTTCACTGATCGTAGCTAGCCAGTTTAACTCATGATTTAAAGACTGTGATAACATTTTTAACCCTCCATATTACTGTTGGTGTACTTTCTGAAGTTTTATTTGGTTTGATTAATAAAATTCCACTTCACTTGCAGGTAATTGACTGGCTAATTGGTTTTACTAGCTAGTGCTTAAACTTCCTGCCGTGCTAGGGTCGAGGGTGTGGCTTAATGCAATCTTACAATCACGTGATACATTTTAACGAAATGGGAGAGGTTTAGTGATATGTCATGGTCACTAGGTTTTATGTAATAAACATACTCATAACTCATCAAAGGGTACATTTTCAAAATCCAAATTTTGCATAATTTTACAATTCAAAGCTACGATTTGAATGGGCTGTATCGCTGAATACATTAAGTCACGCCAACGAATATTTCAGTGTATCACAGAGAAAACCATCCATATTTTTCTATTATATTTTTAAGAATAACCTAAAGCTTACGACACAGGGGTTGGTTGTAAACACCTTTACATTCAGTTTCACCCATTTTCTGAATTAGCTATATTTGTATTAGGTCACGTGTTTGACTCAAAAACTAAAAGCACAATGCTCTTTTAGGGTCAACTTAAAACTGCTTAAGCTACATGCAACTGTAGCCAAACTGCTAGCTAGTCAAATTAGCTAATTATTAAATGTATTAGGTTTCCAAAAAAGTTTGTCTCTGCCTAGATAGTACAACACAGCATTCATTTCAGTCAAAGAGTTGTATTAAATTAATCACTTTCATTACTTTACAAGCACATTTTACAATAAAAAAATGCTATGGTCCATTAGTGCCTAAGACAGAAAGTAACTGGCAATACATACGTTTTAGGAACGGGCTGGATTCTTAAAGATTAGAGTTCAGTCAGACAATCTTTATAACATTTAGACATTTAGCTGTACAATACTCCATGTTACAGATTGCTAATCAGTCGAGAGGCACGAGGAACAGAGGCTTCCTACATTTAATTTTTTTGCTGTATGTCTTTTTTCATAAAATGACAATATGTTGAATATTACCATGTGTGCAGAAATTGGTAGCTACTAACTGGTAAAAAAATATCTAGTATGTGAAAACATACTGAATCAATAAATAGTTAAAAAAATTTGTCAAGTTAGTAATACTGTATACCAGCATCCAGATCCAGCCATCATATACTGGGTAGCCTGGTGTGTTATATTACAGCCTTTAACAGAAGCACCACTGATTGCTTAAAAAGATTTTAATCATAATGGTTATTCCTCAGCTTCTAATACCTCAAATAGATCAATGCATGCTATATTGTGTGTGCTTGTATAATATATATTTTCAAAACACGTTTCCGTAGCGTAACCTGTTCTGGTATTGTACCTCAACGATTTGACTTAAATTAAACCCTTAGTTTGATGTTAAAGATATCCGCCTCATGTTGTTCATACATGCCTTTCTAACCAATTGGAGACGCTCTGATTACAATGACAATGGGAAACAGCACATGTATCCATGTAGCATTAAAGCACATAAAAAAATTTATCTGGAAAATGTATGATTTACAGAATGTACTTATGGAAACACACTTGCGGCTGGAGCTTCACTTATGCTTTGTTGTTCTAGAAATCCAATAAATAAAACCACAAAGCAAGTTGAAGTGCAGAAATAGACCATCGTGTTACAACGCCATAACAAATTTACTCAACTATTCTAGGTAGGGTTAGAGGACTAACATCATCATTTTTAATTAGTCTTGCAAATCCCCTCCTATTGTTAAATGTATCATATTGAACAGACAACCAACTTACAAGACTATCTACGAACTAGTAATCAATACATAATATGATTAAAATCAATTATACATTTATGTAAACTGTATTTGATTAGGTAAAATAAAAATAGAGGCAGGGTTCCATCTCGGCAAAGTTGTCCATTTTGTTGCATACGTTTTTGTACATGGCCTGGTATTCTAGCTGACATGTTTTAGAGTTAGGAGGTGCAAATAATTTCTGTTCCAAAAAGCTTTTTGGAGAATTGAGGCATGGGACACTTAAAATTCCCTATGCCCAGGAAAGCAAAATGTCAGTCTCTTTTGATTTCCTGGACAGGTAAACACTGCATTTTTCCAAGCTTGGAATGTTGACCACATTTAGACCCTAGCTCTGACCCCTAACCACATAGGGCGCAAGGAGGCCTCCAATGTAACATGGAAAAGTGGGATGCAGTTGTCCAGTTAAACACTATACTGGACCATGGAGAAGTTCTTCATGGTGCCATCAAGAGCAACTCCTGCCTCTTGCATTTCATACCTAAAAAACAAAATTGAAGAAAAAAGCTGGTTGAGAACTAAAAACATATATATATATTTTTTAAAAGTTTAGATGACCATGTATAACACTTTAGGCACAAGTTTTTTTGACATTGCATAAAAAAGCCGAATAATGTGACACGTGCCACAGCAAGTTATTGGTTTACTCCACTGAACAAACATGGAAACACATTAAATAAATTCATCTTAAATCTGATTATAACTATGCAGGGTGAAACTGTCAGGTCAGTATTTGAGTACCATAAGCATGAAGTTGACATGAAATGTTTACAAATATTAGTGAGTGACAAAATGCAGCATGTCCAAGTCATCGGGAGGATAATATAAGTAAGGGCTCAAAATAAAACAACCTAAATGAAGTAAAGGTTTAGCCTACCAAAGTTGTTCTTGATAAGGTTATTAAAGCATGTAGTGTATCTCACTATAGCACTCCCCATGTAAGCCAATATATATGCACAAATTACCAAACAACTTGGGGCCCATATACAATAATCCTCACAAATGTCACAAAATCATAATATAATGTTAGTACATTTGCAATTATTATGAGTATTACAAAGTGAAGGCTATAACCTCAAGAGTTGCCCTAACCAAACATACAGCACTGCGTCTATCATATGTTAAATAGGCTTGTCAGCAACAGCAGTAGAATCCCTTATGCAAAGAGATAAATATCAAATGGCTAAAGTGGTTTGATTATACTCATTATTGCTATCAACCATCAGAAAAGATCCCTGTCATAAACAAGATAATCCCAAAACACAACGTGTCAAGTTATGGTAAAGATTCCCCAAGTCCTTACGAGCCAAATTAACTAAGAATACTTTAGATGAATACTCCATATAAGTAGTGTCTTAAGGGATCTAGTTAATTGCTTACGCTAGATTTTCTACCTTTCTAGGGGTGAGGGTTCATTCAAGAGCAGTACACAGGTACAGACAGCATTACAGACAACTTACCAGTCGCTGGTGGAGATGGTGTGGTACACAGGCGGTCTACTCGCGTCACTGCCAAAAGCGCTGTGGTCCTCCAAACCATTGGCCCCCATGTTACTAAAGACAAGCCAGTCCCCAATGCTTAGCTCCGGTAGCAGGCAGCGTTCCACAACCTGGTCTAGCTGATCAAATGACGGGCCCCATAGGCTGCTAGGAAACACTGGTTCTTCTGTGGTCAGTGGCCGCTGCATATGACAAGAAACACAATTATTTTTTATTTAGTTTTTGAAAAAATAGACCCAAGAAGTTCCTGAAAAAAGACATGTATTGCACTGTGTTTTTTAAGGATAAAATACTAATTAAATTATGTCGTAATAAAAACACCCACAAAGTGAGGTAACAATACTAGGACATTCTAAACACACACCTCACTACTGACCTTGTGCACAGATGGCGCAGAGATGGTGCTTCCTAACAGCTTGCCACCAAATGAGCCATACACACCATTGTTAATGTAGTACAGGAACTCTGGCTCATCAGTTGGGCTCAGCTCATCTACAAAACAGGACATAACATGACACCGGACTGATTACCCAGGAATACAAGACTTGAAGGAATTCAATATTAGTGTCTTCCCCACAATATCACAAATAAGTTACTATGAACAGTAAGCCTGATGCACAATGTGCTAACCATCTCTAACTAATCAGTGACTCTCTGAAAGGACAGAAGAGATATTAACATGACACACAGGTGGGACAAAACTAAAATAAATATCTTTATTACACAGATTTTAAATACTGACCTTTAGGTAGGCTGTTCCAGTTGCAGGCCATCACTTTCTTGCCAATAACATTGACAGCCAGGCTGAAAACAGATGCTACGTAGTAGTTGCCAGGCTCAGCAATAACTTGAACCCCAGACAGAGGAGGGGGGAAGTAGGCATCAATCAGTGGCCTGATGGTAGATTCAACCTAAAAAATAAAAAAATCTTAATCCTGCAAACTCTAATTTAATCAAAAACTGGCGAAATGCATAATTCGCATTTATGTATGACACGTTTTTTTTTTGGGACCTACTTGTTTGAGCTGAAATTCTGAGCCAGTAAATCCCCCGCCAATGTCCAGGATATGCATTCTGAAGCCTAACTCTGCCTATAGGTAGACAGTCAAGTGCAGATCATTAGTTTTGATCTATAGCATGTGAAAACGCATCCAAAATAGACAGGAGTTTTCCCATTTAAAATCTCATAATCCTTTACTCAATGCAAAGGTAAGAGTGTTTTGTACCCACCCCCATGTCAAACACACATCGGGCATCAGACAGTGCATGGGTGTAGGCCTGGAGATCCTTGCAAGAGGGAGGGATATGAAACCTGAGTAGACAAGATGACATCATTAGAATATGAGAATACACTAGAAGAAGGACGGAGACTAAACAAGCTCATACTCACAAGCTGTACTTACATTACTCCTACCACTTGTACCCCCAATTCCCTAGCAGCTTCCAAGAGATGCCTGCAGCTCTTCAGGGAGCAGCCAAAGGCCATGCTAGTCTCAGCAGCATGGGCCTCTGTGGTCACCTGAAGAAGGATCCTGGAGGAGAAAATGTCCTCAACAGTTAGTTTTGTTGACCTGGTCACCAACACTGATTTAGTTAGTGTCAGTTGACTTTAAAACAAACCTAGATTAGAATCAACAGCAACTTTTGTCCTATTATTACCACGCGAGTTTCAAATAAAGATGAAGAAAAGATTAGGCATTAGTTAAGGGGGACACCTACTTGGCATTGGGGTGGTTGCGCGCAATCTTGAAGAGCTCTGCCTCACTGTCACACACCAGGTGCTGGATGCCGTTCTTGGCAGCATACTTGATGTGCGCCAGTTGCTTACAGACACCTGACAGGATGATGTTTTCAGGGGGGGCGCCATGGTCCAATACCAAAGTGACCTCAGACTGAGAAAGGCAAAACACTGAGTTAAAGCATTTCATCTTAAAAGCCTTTTTTAGTGCAGTCATGCAAAGACAATACAGATAAGTGATTTTAGTTAGTGGCGAGTGGCATGAAGACAGTCCACGAATTCACTGTGTTACACAACAGCACTAAAATGTATGAGGTGCATAAACTGAGAGGAAATCCCCCTTAATCTGCACAATTTAATTTCACTTGAAGTGGATCAGTCAACTTGTAATAACTTTAAGCTTATTGTGTGCTGTCATAATATTGCACCTGGCAAGGGGAAAGGGTACTCACCTTGTTAGCACAGACAAAGCCAAGGCCAAGAGAAGCCAGGACTTCAATGACTGCTGGGCAGCTATTGCATTTAACCGGGTAGTAGGGGCGCAACTGGGGAAGTGTGCTCTGCCACCGAACATGCTGTCTCATTAGAGCACCCAGGTCACCGACCACAAACGCATTTTTCTCAGCCTAGGGACAGGCAATGAAAAAAATATGTATCATTACACTGTGCCCTAAATCAAAGCTAAACTAACAGTAGGATACCCAATCTAAAATAACAAATGTACAAAGTCTGCACGTTTTTATTTTAAATTAACAGCATGGATATAGGTACCAATAGTATTTAAATGGCAACAAGTTATAATTAATTCCAAGATCATTTGCACAATTTACAAACTGGAAGAAAAATGCCATACAGGGATTTGTATGTCCACAACGTTGTGGCTGTCAATATAGCTGTTGCATCAACAAAACTTAGCCATACAGGTAGTTTGCACTCACCAAAGCTTGCTCATAGATGTGTCCGTCAATTACATCATCAAGAGTTACTCCTCCCTCCAGGAGTTCAATCATGTAGTTAGGTTCGTCAGCTAGTCCTTTCATCTCAACCGTATTCCGCAAATCCAACGATCATAAAGAAGAGTTTATCAAGGCAAGGTTACAACTGAGCCTATGGGGTCCTGCCGGTATGCAACAAACTAGACATAAAAGAAGACAAAAAGAAAAACATTAATAACAATAACAGACCACAAGATCGGATTTTCTAAACAATGCATTGATTAAATATATTTTGTGAAAATTTGTCACAATATAACGTGGACATTTACCTTGAAGGCGCAATTTTTTTTCTTTGAATATTGTATTTCAGGTCAAATGCTAAAAGGGCTGTGCAACCTTTGGAGTAGCTCCACTCCGCTTAGTCTAGGGATAACACTTACATGGACAAGTCAGGAGATGGACCTGTCCCACTATCAGCTAGGATCCCAAGGTGGCTCAGCGTTGAAGTCAAAGTGCTCCCTGTAGAGGGCCGCCCCTAGGCCTTCAGGATAGCGGTTGTACACCTGTGCAGAGAAAAGGGAGCCCTATGGGGAATATATTGCATAATTATAAATACATTGCAGAAAAACAAACACTTCCTGTAATCCCCCTGTCAATATAGATTGTCACACATTACTGTGCACGATGCAAGTTCTAATAGTACCATTCGTGGCACATAGCAACTGATAACAAGAAATAGCCGAATCAGTGCACTCAGATGTAGAATATTGACTAGATAACACACTTAATATGACTGCAGTAAATTTCACAGGGCAACAATCATTTGTTAAGTAACTTCCTTGCTGCCAGTGTACAAATTACCCAAGTCGGACGTCAGACTCAAAGTTCATTATTCAATAGGTTTAACGGCCCACTGCTGATGCAAGTCGAGGGTGGGGTAAAATTTGCTTTTACTAAAACATTGAAGACAGTGGCAATCACAAAGACCAAACATAATATTACTTGATTAAATCTACTTGTAGTTCTAAAACCAATACCAGTTTGCAAATTCAATAAAACCACATGTTTGCATTGCTGATTATAAGGTAAGCATGATGAAAGGTGCATTCCACCTACTATAATGTGACGCTCCAATTTGTCAATTTGGCAAAAACAAATCACTTGTAACTTCGATCTTCGTGAACAAATATATTTAGTGGCAACACTTGTGTTCGGTTCCGACCAAAATCATAGTTCATACATTTATGACTTAAGTCCTGACTGCTGTTGACATTCGCGGGAGCTAGCTAACGTTAGCGAAGAAGTACAGTTTAGCTAGGTAGACAACGCCGTAGCGTTTGCCAGTGCCATTGGAATAATCCACTAATGCAGCAGTATCCCAATGTTCGTGTCAACATGTTGTAATTTTTTGTTTAACTAATGAGAAGACCGATCATAAGTGCACACTTTACTCCCGATAGAATCACAAAATTCACAGATTGGCCTGCAAATGTAACGTTAACGACAAAGCAAGCAGGAGAGCAGTAGAACAGCCCGCCATGTTGCGCCACAAACTGGTTTTAAAATTCAATCGAAGTATTTAATCTACTTACGTGAGATAACGGCCAGAATGTTTTGGAAAATCGTCTTCTCTTTTTCGGCGGAATTTTTAAAGAGTAGTGGACACAACAAAGAAAGAAAGAAAGAGGACTAATTTTGCCATAACATAAGATTACATGACGGGTGAGCTTCGGTAAGCCAGTGTTCCTTCTCTCTCGTTTGTGGGTGGAGTTACAATGAAATGACGGGAAGTGGAAGGTGATCAACGGACCGGAGGCGGGGTCCTGTCTTTCCTTTGAGCCAATTATGCTTCTGAATTTCTTACTAAACACCAAATATGTATTTCCGAGATGACACATGGAACCCCATTCGTTACGTTTATGCCGATTATATAACTTTACTCTTTTCCGTAAATGGCAATCAAATGGAGTGGAACATGGTACCTTTACTTAAATTGCAATAATAACTAAACAATTATTATAATTATTATATTTAAATATGTGCTAAATATAAATTTTATCCCTTACACAGAATTTGTTAAGACATGTTTAGTTTTAATTTATCAATCAGGTCATTAATTCAGGATTGTGGCCTAGTGTCAAGAGGACCAATTCAAATGCAAAACCTGAAAAGCTTTCTTTACCTTTGCTGTAAGTGTATTGCTTATTTGCAGTCCCCCTGTTTTAGAATAATTCAACATACATTCAACTAACAATTTTTTTTATATTACTACTAATACTATATTATTTAAAAATATAAATATTCCAGGTCACATATACAGGTAATTTCATTATACCATATAAGAGAATACAACAGATTATTTCTGTAGCTACAAACCTGTGATCAGACAACTGGCATTTATCATTTCAAATGAACAATGGTAAAAAAAAAAAATACACACTTAAACTGAAAACAGAACTTGTGATTTTTGGTCACAAAAACATTATGAAATCATCAATATTTTCACATTTTAAATTCTGTCTAGTTCAGGGTAGGTGACTGTGACTAATAATGCTATTCATGTGAGAGGTCATCTGAAAATAATATGCAGCTAGATTAAAAGACAATGTAATTTCAAAACGGAAGGTTTACCTAGTTTATGTGGTGTTGGTAGGTGCCCATATAAACAAACTGATATAATTTGATTACCTCTCATTAATGTCTACATTTAATTGCTTAAATATGGCAGTGAACGTTTAAAGTCTTTTCAGGTCAAGTTACAACAAAATCAAATTTCTCCCCCACCATAACAACTAGCCTTGACACTGGAACTGCAAAGTGGGAAACGCACAACTTTTGACAAATAAAGCATATAAATAAGGGTTTGGTCACTTCTTATCACAGCTTTATCCCAGAAAATCCTCAGACCCTGAAGACATTTGTCTGACTGCAAGCATGCCAAACTGTGTAAGTTCTTTGTTTGAGAGGAGGGGTTAAGGATGTTACTGGGGGAACAGTCTATAAATCGTACAACCAGAACATTCTGAATGGATCACATGAGAATATTTGGACAAATTAGGATACTTCTAAGAATCTGATTTCACAGCTTTTTACAGAGAGTTATCACTTTGAACTAAAGCCTGCCACTGTTCTAAATATCGGTTTGTATTCAAAATTATGAATATGCAACACACAACATACTCAAAGCTATTTGTTGGAATATGAGTATTATGGATTTCAACCAAAACAATACAGCCTAAAAACCTTTTTTTCTGATACATTTGATTGCAATTGTTGTTTCACCAGCATATTTGTCCTTGAAATGGGACAGAATGTTCAAATTTGGGACTCTAATCAGGACTGAAACCAGCTGCTCACATTTATGTTTTTCAATTCAGCTCAACATGTTTGCATTTTCTCTTCCCCTTCAGTAAATCTTCAATGTTTCCAGGTGAGCCTTTGTTGCTCACTCAGTGGTCTTTTTTTGACAAAGCCATTAAAGGAACATAGCCAAATAAACAATGTGACACAGATCTTGGTGATCCCCTATGACTGTACTATTTATAAAGTACATTACTGACGTGCTATGGACCTTCTAGTCAGAGTCAGTCATGCAACAAATAGCTGCGTACTACGGAACCCTTAAAGTCCCAAAAGGGATACATTTTCTATTATACAGGCAAAAGTTATTTGTCTTGTAAGCACAAGATGTTATCTTATACAATATAATAACTGGTGCACACAAGTTAAAAAAATTGTCTTTCTTGACTAGGGGCTCTGTAGTATGTAACTTCCAGAAGATCTGAGACCTGTGTTGTGTTTAACTTGCTGTTCAACATGCGCTCGTTGACTTCTCCTTGGCACTCCCCTCAGGGGAATCCCTACTGCCATCTAAAGTGTTGTTCCATAAATCTGCAAATCTGAAATGGACTTGGTGAGATCGACCCTCGGGCTGAGGAAGTGAGTGGACAGGGATGGGCACTACAGAAGGGTATATAACCCACAATGCATTGTAGTGTGGTTGATGCTAAATAATGCATCAGTGGTTAGTGTGGCAATAATGCATGTAATGGGCAGCACGGTGGCACAGTGGTTAGTGCTGTTGCCTCACAGTAAGAAGGTCCTGGGTTCGATTCCCACCTGAGGGCCTTTCTGTGTGGAGTTTGCATGTTCTCCCCGTGTTAGC
>JAVQJS010028800.1:0-16608 GCA_036024795.1 Galaxias rostratus | reverse complement strand
GATTTAAATATACATAAAATAAAATAAAATTTTAATTCAATTATTAATTGTAATATTTGGTTCACAGTTTATGAGATGCGAACGGCTCTTCAATCAGGTTCTTCAGTGCAAAGATTAATGGATTTTAAAAGAAATATTTTAAATAATTTGTACTTACTATCAGCCTCATAACTCTTATTTATATTTATTTTAAAAGTAATCTCCAAAATGCATAGACTTATTTAAATTGAACATGCCCATGTCAACAAGACATTAGTCTATAGAATTTTGGAAATATCTTTAACAGCAGCTTTAAATGCAATTGGTTAGATTTGACCATTTGGGTTAAAAGCCTTGTTTTAGATTTTTTGGGTGTACAATTTAGCTACAAGTACAAGTCAAATGTTATATTTGTTATGGTTTCGTAATATGTTATGCACAAAGTACCATATAAACACTGTACTTTTTTAAATCTAATGCACGCATTTTCACTATAAGATGGCCATTCTATAGCTTGACAGTCCGTCATTTCATCGCCTTGCATATGAAATTCAAAAAGCACAATCAGTTAAAGGCTGATTTATAGGCTTTAGTCAGCAACAAAAAAAAATTTAACCTCAAACTAATATTATAAACCAGTTGTGTGAACTTTAAAAGAGGATTGTTATTCCAAAGGCCCTTAGATCAGCCTGTGCAGACCTTTAATTAAATACACATTTATATATAGCGAATTTATACACAACAACATACAAATCCTGTGTTTGTGTAATTTATTTTGGCAGTACGGCTATGTTTATTTAATCTTCGAATGCATCATATTTTATGTGTGTAAACCCCTTTGACAGTTACAAGACTTTTACTTCAGAAATCAAGGAAATCAAATTGAAAAGATACCTTAACTATTTTAGCGTATTGATACTGCATCATAATAGACAAGGTTCATATAAATACAAGACAACATTTACTGTGCTATCGGTGGAAACAATTGCTACGAGATCTCACCAAAATCTCAATCAACTCGATCAAGCACTAAGTGGCAATGACATACGGAATTATTTGAATTTCCTTGTTCATTTCAAATTCTTTCTCCAGTCTAAAGTCCTTTAATTGAAACTTGATCTCGTAAATCAAATCCGTTTATAATATTATAGGGCTTAAAATTCAAACACGTTGATGCTCTAGAGGCCTCCAGTAACCACAAGGAGGGGATCTTGAGGTTAATAATGAGGTTTTGTTGATTTGCTAGACGCCAAAATGTGGGTCCTTAGAGATTGTTTGTACATGGCCCATTGAGAAAGGCTGGGGAAGTTAACCATCTTAGTTATACGATTGGAATAACATAGATATGTATGCCATGTTCCACCAAATGCTCAGACTGCCCCAACAACCTAGTTTTTCTTCTGTCGAATTGTAAAAAAAAAAAAGCATTGAAAAAGTATGTTGAACTTGCTATTATTTTACATCGTCACTACATCATGTCCGTTGTGCACTCTTGTTACCGCATGCAAACAGCATTACTTGGAGTCGATTCCGAGTCATGGGAGTTGATGGAGAATCGATTCTTGGAATCGATTCTTTAAAGCTTTTAAACCAATTCCCATAGCGCGTTGAATTAAAACTAGTTGAGCTGATCCTGCAATCCTGGACAGGAAAGGGCTGGTGTATGTACAGAGTATGTATTATATATTCATTGTTCATAGAACAAATAGTGTTAACAAAATAGAAAGAAGTGAAATCGAAGAGTTTAATAGCTATAACTTCGTGCAACTGAGAGATCAAGGCATCCTTTGTAATAACTACAATACGATTTCAAAATTCAAAGATGGTTAAAGATTGATAGTACATCTAGAAATGTTTTGTAACTTTACTTTATTTTGGCCTATTCTAATCTTTATTTAATCTGAATATTTTATTGTATTTTTCGACTTCTCCATTCCATTCCATGCTTTCAGCTCCACCAGCCAACGCAAAACTTGCTTGGAATATTGCGCCTTTGGTGGTGCTTTTACATGGAATAAGGCGGAATGTTGGTGGTGTGGCTTTTAAGGAATAGGAGGTTGACGTGGCTAATAAGAGACGACTTAAAAGTTTGTAATAAGTCTGTCAGATTGCACAAAAAAACATTCATCCCTTTTGAAAACGGTCAGGTCTGTCTCGACAAATTGGTTAGATTTGTTTCTTTGTTATATCCATTAACAAACCGATTCTCAAAATCAGTTATTTTAAAATCGATATTTCTATTGATATTGGCATCATCAAAAACCAACTTACTTTCTTGTCTTTCAATGTGCCTAAACAATGACAAATTGACAATGAAGATGGCCTTTTACTGTTTTCAGGATCTAGGAAACACATCTTAGCCACATGTTATGTTATTAGTAATTCACATTAAAATACAATGTTATGATGCACATATACAGAGATTTTGCTAAGACACATTCCATTGTGTATTCTGTTTGACATTTCAGTTCGCAGATATTTATCACAAGATATAACGCAATTCATACAGACACAAACATTGAATGTGATGTGTTGAGTATTGTTGCGGAAATGCAGAGTATACTATTACGTTTCTATTACAGATTACAAGGCTTTGTAATTAATGAGCTAGTATACTTGGGGTCAGTTATTATTTTCCCAATGTTACAATCCTCCATCTGGCAACTTCCAGTATTTTCTTACGTACCATTTAAAATGTGTTTTATTAAAATCAGAATTCTGATCATATTGTATCTGACCAATGAAAAAAATACATCACCTCCACAATACTTTCATGTTTAACATGCTTTTCAATTACATGAGAAGTACATAGTTTGTACATTGGCACGATGAATCAATAACAATAATCAATAATCAGAACATTTACTATTATCTCAGCAAAAATCTTAGCAATTTAGTGCACAGTGAGAGTAGACCCTTAGATATTTGGTAATGATGAAACACAAGACATTATCTAAACAATCCCTTTTATGAGAACAGTTTATTTAAAAAGTGATGGGAACCCTTTTTAATCAACAGTCATGCTATTAAATCAGAACTCTAAAAGCAAACTTGTTTAAAGGCAGCATTTATTTCATGTTTCAAGCCTAATTGTCAGCTCATGGGAAAACTGAATGGAGTTGAAAAAAAAAATTAAGTTGAGGCGACAAGATTCTTTATAGGATTCTCTCTTAATATTGCAAGCACAAACAAGCAAAAACAGTCTGTAGTCTCTTCTATGAATATCACAATACCAAATTTTTAGCAGTCGATACCATTACCAATTAAATTTCACAATTCTTGATACCCAATTTGATACCACGGTAAAAGATAAAACCATATATTAAATCCCATATGCTTGTGGCAAGTCTTCAAGCTAAAATAAAAAAAATAAAAAAATAATAATTTAAAATCAACAATATTTTTGATTGAAAACAATACACTTTTAATGATGGCATAAATTGCAATCAAAACATGAATATTTTTACTTTATTTAGTATATAAGCTAAGGTTTATTTCAACAAAATAACTGTTAACATTACAAAAAGTAGGTTATTAAGCTAAATATTTACATATTTAATTAAAAGAAACATATGCATGCACATTTACAACATGTCCAAGTGAGATCACAAGGAGAGTCAAATGTCCCCCTGCTGCATCTGGGTGTAAACTACTACAGCTAACTCACGGAAAGGTTAGCTTCTCTTGAATACACAGGGCAGGTCACAGCCTGCTTCAAGGGAACAAAAACCTTTCCTGTTTTGTTTCATTTTCGCTAGTATGCTAAGGCTGTGATTGGCCATATCTAGAGCCAAACACTATGGGGGGTCACTTGGGGGGTTCTTTCAGCCAATGGAGCATTTAGCATGACAAAATGGTCTGTGCAGCGTCATGTGAACAAACAACGAAAGCAACGTTTTTTTGCTGGTATTCGTTATACATATTTGTATAGTGTGTTAGGTTCTTGCAAGCCTGTTTACTCCACCACAGGTCGAATGCTTTGGGGAATGCATTTACTGCTCTTCTGGCAGAAGATTCTGAGGAAGCTGATTGCCGACCTTTAGAGATATATTTCCGCCAAGGAGAGCCAGTGCGGGCGGCGCCCTCTATTTTTTTCATTGACTGCAGGGCAAACAAAAAAAAAATGAAATGTGCTTAATCGTAAGCGTGTCAATATTTATATATTTGCGTTATGCACGTTAGAATAGTAATGAGTCGTGAGGAACATGCAGATCCTCTACCATCCGCCAGGGTGAGCTGCATCGCCCTCCGCACCCCTGCTTCCCACGGCTGCTTGAACGTGCCACATTTCGTAAATGCACAGCTGGAAAGAAAGACGGGTGTAGTCTCTGGCTCTCAGAAACATCAGATGGTCCTCCTCCATCATGGAAGTCAAGGAGAGGCTTGCAAACACAAAAAGACTAAACCCTCTACAATATTATTACCATGTTTCACTGCGATTATGTGTGGTTTGGGGTTTGTTTTTGCTTTGTCCAAAACAGTCCGTCTTTAGGGGGGTTGACAATGCTGGATCTTTTTAATTTAAATTTGTCTTAGATAGTATTTAGACTCATTTACACATGCATCATTGCATAAATACACAAACGTGTTTTCTCAATAATGCCTTTTCCCAATGCTAATAAATTGTTACATATAGAACATACAGTTATAGGCTGAGTTAAAGTTAAAAGCTTTTAAATGCTGTAATGTTCTCTCTGACCAGCCATGTAATTGCATTGCTTGTCAGCGTACACATCACAGAACAACAGTCTCCCTCTGCCTTTAATTAGCCTGCGCTCCCCTCACTAAACCACAGGGGAGCCTTAAATCTGTGAGTTTGTGTGGGTCAAACCCTGACCGCTGCCAGCGCTCACTTATTTCAGGGGTGAAGGATATGATCGTAAAGCCTTCCATAACCCTCCACAGAGCAGAGGCCAAAGGCAGCTTTCTAATCTGGAGGTCTTTGAGGCCTGTCTGTTAAAATGTTTATTCACAGAGGTTAGTTCAATCCAAACTAAACATGACTAATATGGGTGATATACACTTATTGAAATGTGGACTTGCTTACCATACTGTCTTGTGGTGTAGGTTAGTGTAATAGGAGCATTCTGCAGAAATGGAATTGGCATGAATTAGGGCAGAGCTCTTACCATCTCTGAGTTGAACCTTGGTGTCCATCAGTCATGGGTAGTGATAAAGAGAAGGAGGGTTAAGGGTTAGAGAGACAACCAATGAAGGGTGGTTTAGCAGGCAGCATGTAGGGACTGGGTAGTAAGCAAAGGGAGGGATAGTACTAACATGAACGTTGTTAGAAGAATAGAAGAATGAGTGTGTGTGGATTGTTATAACCATTTTACACTTATCTGGTTAGCTGTATGGAAGACTAATTTGTGGCCAAGAAGAGAAATGTCTAAAAAGCAATAGAAGGGACCATGATTTTGAGACCTGGTCTGTTTGGTTGATGTTTTCAGAAGAAAAGAGTTGGGTAAATAAAGTACTTCCGAACATATTTTCAAGGTCCCCTACATTTGGGGAGCTCAAGACCTGATGGGGTTCAAATCAATGTTGGTCATGCTTGAGTGTTGGGTGAGCAACAATGTCAAGATAGCGTTCCATTAAATGCTCAGCGCAGCTACATGTCTGCACCCAGCAGTTATAGCTGGCTACATATTTATGTCACCATGTGACGTTGACCAAATATCCCATCCATGCCTAAAGTTTAATAAGACTCGACAATCGATTGTTGTTTTGACCCTGAAGCAACCCGTCACCTCCCTGTTCTCCACTTGTACTCTGTCACTCTGTCTCAAAGTTGCACAAAGCTGATTGGATAATAAAACATGTGGATTAACGATCATGTGATTTAAAAGATGTGTTCTAGGAAATGAAGACATGTATCTCCTTATATTCACATAGGAACCTTTTTTAATATGTCTGGTATAAAGAATATAACTTGAAAGGGGAGACATGTTTTATGGAAAAACCATGCCTCATATACAAAGTTGTCTTCTGACAACTTTTCAGCTATCTGTTAATATTCGTTATCAAGCGTAACCCAGAATATCAAACCCAAACAATCTCATTTCGTCATTCCTTTAATCTTGTGTTTTCTCCTCAATTGATGTATATTATTCAAAATGTACAGTATATTTTAGAGTTAAAAATTATATTTTCCCCAATAAGGACAGTATTTCCTCTATGTAGTAAATTACATAGTAGTACATTAATCATGTAATGAATACTCTTTCACTAGTTCAGTTAGTTTTATTAAAACTTGAAAGATGAATTTTAGATATGGATTTTTTTGGCTTTAAAACATGCATTTTTAAAATTGCATGTAAAGACGGTAAAGTCTCTCTGCAATCAAACACTCAAGACCTCCGGAAAAACAGCACATTTTTTAAAAATAATCTCTTACAATTTAAATGAATAATCCTATAATTCCATGATCTACTATACAGTACTGCATATACAACATTGATGTATTTAGTTGATAGGCATATACTAACTTTCACCAAGTTCGCTTTGGTTGTTCTTGGAAAGACACACATGCTTGCACACTAAGGAAGGCCAGTGTTATTTTAAGACTGACAACGGGTAGTAAATCTTAATTGATTATTGCAATTTACTTTCATAGCTCTCCGTGAACTTTCACTTTCTATTAGCATGAATATTTTAGTTATATAAAACAGAAAATAAATTTGAATTTGAAGGAAAACCTAGACTGGAAAATGTCCTGTTATGTAAACTTGTACAAATAAAAAAACATCTAAGCAAATTTGGTTTTAAGGAAGGTGTATAAGGCATACATGCAAACGGTTCATTTACAGCTATTTTCTTAATTGGTATGGTTTGTAAGAAAACAAAGTAAATGCCAAAATACATAACTCCCCTTAAAAAACTCTAAAATAAAGACTGGATGCAGTGTTATAATATTCCATCATGCCATTCCATAACGCCGATATTCTACGTGTATATAGTGCCCTCAACAAATTGAAAACCCAGACTTAGAAAGCGAGACCACTTTCACATTTGACTTGCTAAAATCCAAATGTTCTTGTTACGCTACAAAAACTCAATTAAACCCTGGACCTTGGAATTCATGAGATGAATGGACACTTTAAAAAGACAATAATAATAACAACAACAGGGAGGCTGAGAAAGCCTTTGGAGAGAGGGAATGTCTGTGGCTGTGGTCTTATGCCAAGACGTATTATTGACCTTGCAAGTCACAGTCAAGGAGAGTTCATGCCTGTACTTGAACAGATTTGGACGTGTGTTTTTTACGAAATGTGAGATGGAATTTAAGTGGGGTGGTGACTTTTTCAGAGGGAATCAAAAACGCGCCACCTCAGTCCAGACCAACATACCTGTGTCAATGACAAAAATTAAAAAAAAATGCATCCTGATTCTATGTTCTGAGCAGTGCACAAGTACATTTTGATAAAAAGGTCTCAAACTAATTTAAAAATAATAACAAAAAACTCCTCTGCTTACTTACATTTGCTAAATTGCCTAAGGATAACAACGTTTTTCTGCAATGATTTTAACATTACACCTTTTGTCAAGGATGCTCTGCTAAATGACAGGGTGGTGCAACACACATGACAATGTGTGACATGCACAGTCAATGTAAGTAGAGTGTATACAAGAAAATACATGATCTAAAGGATACCTCAAGGCATCTCAGAAGTAAAAAGGTTTGTAACTACAAAATGCATGTAGAGACTTGGGTCTGTGTTGGTTGTCACACACTTAACATGAAAGGTGATGTGATCTTTTGATTCATTCAATATATATTTTTTTCATAATAACTGTACCATCATCTTAAAGGGATAGTTCCACCCTTTTCAGCTTTTTATATGTTTTTCATGATATACCAATGTTCTATTTGATAAATAGTATTGCCATCAATTTTTTCACTATCAAACAGTAGAACGTAAAACAAGTCAAGAAAATTACCCTCTGTTGGGGGTCATTTTTCAATTCTATTCAAATCAGGCGAAACGTGGCATGCAAACCTGTGCCCTAATGTTATGGTGATACCTTTACATCTAGGCAGCTACTCATCTAAATAGTCAGTGATCATGGCTGGCGAGTTTACGGATTCCATTGCATAATTAGATGATGACAATTTAATTCTTGTTTTGGTAGACAGTGAAAATCCGTCACATTTATTTGAACCGGAATTTAACCACAAGGAGCTTCGATAGAGAGATCAAGAAATACAACAACAGTTACTGGCAGCAGTCAAACCAGTCGGAGCTGAAGCTATTGCAGCTGAGCCCAGACTGGACTCGAACTGGTGGTGTATTTGTGGGTATTTCCGGCCGATGGCTATGGGGACAGAGTATGTGCTACAATGAGAAGGACCGTACACAGTTTCTGCTGTCAAGCACGACACACTCAAGGCTCCAGCAAAAAAGATGAGCATACAGACAGCTTCTATGAGCATGCAGACACCGGAGTGCTGGTGACCTATTTAGAAAACTGAGTGCCGAGACCAGCGGGGCCAAGGGAGCATTTGACAGCTAAGCACCAAACTACTATCATATTTAATTATTTCTTTTTTATATATCATATATATGTTTTTTTTTTACGAGTGTGGGTTAGTGTGGGGCTTCACTTAATGTGACTGTAATGAGCCAATGGCTCCTCAGAAATTTGTCTCAATTCATATCAGCAACTATTTTTGTCATTTACATTGGTTTGATAACATCAGTTACCTGCACCAATGTATAAGAATTTAGGAGATTAAGTTATAAAAAAAGAATTACATGTTTTATTGTTTTCAACTGGCTGCATATTGTTTGTATCTTTGATGGATGTTGCACACAGAGACTTTAAAATAAAATAATTGTATTCCTCTACCAGCATATGTTCAGTACTGGCTTTCATGAGGTGCAAGACCAAGACTCACACAAGAGTAATTACAGTAAATGTCTGTTACACAACACTGTTATAGTTATTAAGTTCGAAACTCAGGTTAGCAGCTTTGACATCATAGCTTTGTCAAGGCCGTGTCCGGCTGCTAGGGATGTGACAAAAACAGGGTCGCATGGTAAGCCATGGGTATTGTGGTTTGCAATGGGATAATCGTTTCAATGCCAGTAGTTGGAAAAATTAGACATGCTTACACTGATTCCAAGTCCCCAACCTGTCCAATAAATGGAGTTAATTTAGCCTAAAGAACAATACATTGTCTAAAGAAATTGGTAAAGCATCCTTTAAACCGGTGGACAACTGTTAGCATAGTTGTCGACCTGATCGCATGTAGTATTTGAAGTAAGCTAAAAAAAACTCAGACGTTGCAACCAGATGTCAAGTGGTGTAACCTTTATAAAAACCTTAATTTTTTTGACAGAATACATTTCAGGATAATTAAATTGTTTGTTTCTTTTAAATGATTGTAATATCAATGTCATTCGTTGTATTGTTATCGTTGACATTAGGTCGTCAACCAAAGAAAGCAAGGGGAAGTACTTTTATCATTTGTGCGAATCTGTGAATAAAACATTTAGTGACTGCCTTACTTAACATTAAATGATTGTGTAAGTGTATTTTAGCATTTATAGTTATTAAAGCAGTGTGCAGGGGGCACAGAAAGTAGTCCTGCAATGAACATCTGGTTGCTTTATGATGGAATAGTTTGGTATTTTGGTAGTTTGCGCTTTATGAAGGAGTAGTTTGGTATTTTTGTTTTCAAATTATTCGCAAAAGCAGTTTTTACTTATCATTGGCATTGAGAACCGGTTGCAATTAATTTACATAGTCTATGTTATTCGTCTTGTTGAATATTCATACTAAATAAAAAATCTTTTATCATTGGAAAATAATTTGGTGTTTAAATGATTAGTTTTGCCTGGTAGTTTACCTGAGATTGGCACACTTTCAATCATTGCACCCCCTTCTGGTTATGTAGCACGACCCTGTCATTTGTAAATATGTGCTCTTTGGCCATATAGAGCAGCCTCAAACATACAGGTGTGATTATATAACCTATCTCAATATGTATATAGTTATTAGGGGGTTTAACGCACACTGTACACTCACTAAAATAGTAACAAGTGATCAAATGTTCCTCAAAATTTCATTGAAATTACAGTACTTTTTATATTTAATCAATTTTAGAAAGCTTAGTGCTGTCTACATGCCTTGAGTGCAATTTTTATGTCTTTTAATTATATATATTCTTAGTCTTTTGACAAAAAATTATTTAGTTGTGTTTATTTCTCTATTTTTTAAATAAAAACATGTTATTATTGCTAATCGATTCTCTGTCACTTTATCTTCATCATTGACTAAATAATGAAAAAAAACGTATACATTTTTTGTGGCATCATCTGAGCTGAATATGAGAAATCTTAAAAACTACATATAATTGCAATGAGCACATTCTCAGTAATACATACTGTAAATTAAACATATAATTTACTTTAATTCGATTAAAATAACACATTTTTACTAAATTAACCCACAGACACACTTCACTGGGTAATCTAAGTGGACAAAAAGTCTGGTTGTACAGAGAACAAACGCAAAGGCTATAGGATATTCAGGGTAAATATCTGCGTTACATCTACAGTTGCACCTGGGGCCATAAGCTAGAGCGAGACTTGTGAAGGAGGAAAGTGAAAGACACAATTCCATGCACAAAACTCCTCTGATTTCAGTCCTTCCAACTGAGCCCAGACAGCGGGAACTGTTGGCAGCAATTACCGTCTAATCTCTGGTTGGTAAGTGAGTAATTGGAAGTGAGGTCGTATGTATTTTTGTAATGAGCTGACTGCATATTTCCACTCCCTCTCCACAAGGTTTGCCTAATCAACATGGTCACGCTCTTTATCTCCGTGACCGCTCTCACCTTGTGCCACAAGGGCCAAAGCAGATCGAAGTGTCTGGGCCTGTATACTGACTCCACCCACGTCACACATGTTTGCTTAGCACTAACAGTTAACAAAAATACAAAGAATCTATATGTCTATAAATGTACCTTTGGACATATTGGCTTCTATTGACTTTTTCAGACTTTCCTCACAGCCAGAACACAAGTTAGACACAACTTTATTACAAGGAAAAATTACATGATTCGTCAAAGACAAGACATCAACTAACTTCTAAATTAATCATAATAATTACAATAGCTGTTCTTTCACATACTCTCTCTCTCTCTCTTTCTCTCTCTCTCTCTCTCTCTTTGTTCAAAGCCCGACTTACTGTTTGTCCTTGCATCAGGCCCTGTTTTCCCACCGCTCAGCCTGGGGCTGGATTGGTCCTTTGGTATCGGCCGTGCGAGGCGCCAGACCATGCATGACCATATGTAACATAATCAAAAGTCAGCACTGTGTTTTATACAACCAATCAAAGACAATCAGTGCGAGTGGATGGGATAAAAAGGGGAGGGGGAGGTGGGACCCTGGCCATGTGTGTTACTCATTAGTCTTCAAGGCTGGCGCTCTATTTGGACTGTGTGTTTGGATAGAGGAGATTGGTTTGCACATAACCCTGTAATATATGCAAAACAATTCCCCAGATAATACTTTTTATGGCTGCCCAGTCACCACTCCAGCCAGCTGCAGTGAATGTGGTGCAGGTTGGAGAATAATGATAAATCATGAAGTGTGTCACTGTTAGGGCAACTATTTTTCACTACCTCCTCTGCACTCTTAGGAGTCTGAGACAAAATATTAAAAAGGTAACCGCTGTATAGGCTATAGAGTCAGTTTGTTTGACTGGTGTGTGTGGACCAACACTCGTGTGATTCATTTTAGATGATTGACTTACACAACTATACTGAAATGTTTTTGCCAGGTAAGAGCTGAGTTTCAAAGATTATGATTGCAAAACAGTAAAAAAAATTCTCAAAGATTCTGTCAAGTTGTCCTCCTAGATCTCCGTCTCACGGTTTCTCAAATTTATTGTTCTAAAATGGTTGAGTACGGTACTGTGTTGAGCTTCTCTGGCGATAAGTATATTGTTACAATTCCGTTATGTCATAAAGCTTGATGTATTATCATAGCAAAGATGACATCTCCCCTAAGTGAATGAGTTGAAATTTGTTTTGCATGGTCATTTCGCTGTGCTGCCTCAAGGTGCGCACCTGTTTGTTGGGCTTGTTTTGGTGTATGAAAACAAAACAAAAACTAGCTCTGGCTGATGTCTGTAAACGGTCCAAGCAATTTAGTGAGCCAACGATTGTTGGAGATTAGTTACTACGAGCTATAGTACAACCTCCTGATTGCAGTAGAAAGCCATCCACAGACGGGCAACCTTCTTTAAAAAAATATATAATATAGATTTTAGGAAAAAAATGCTATCCTAAAGTATACTTCTAAAATCAAGGTCTAACGTATAGTATAAGGATTGGTTCATTTCGAAATGTTATACAAAATAGTAGAACGTTACAGATAATATTTGCCGAATTTGTCATTGCAATATCAAATTCTGTGTTGACCAGCAAAGTAAATAGTAACATTACCCTCTGACATCCAGTTAAGCAATTAGCAACTAACATTTGAAAGACTGCTATCTAACGATGGTAAAAAAAAACTTTTGTCAGGTCAGTCACGGTTTCACCAGATTAAGATTTTAAGAAGTAATTGTAAACTGGCTGAGACCAAATAACTTTGTGAGTGATAGTAAATGTGAATAGTTGTGTTAGTGACCATTTAGCCTAGTACAGTTTTGAGGCAGATTATAATCTGAGGAACGTTGAAAAATAATCCGGCGAATATTTGACGCTTTAGCATTTGTTACAAAAGGGAGCTACCCCTTTAGAATCGCCCCTGCCAATGGGTACTTTGCTCTTGGTTTTTAAATCTGGGCGCTGTCTGTCACTGGCTGGCTTGGGTTGCACTCAAGGACAGTGTTGGGCAATGTACTACTATAATGTCATTACTTTCACCAGAAACAAATTGTGTAAGCAATTAAAATTTCTAAAACAATAATTATATAAAAGTTGCTAATCGAAGTGACGCTAAGTTACTGCATTGCAATCCATTTTTATTTGGTCCTAGATAGTCTATCCTACGATTACGTTTTTTCGTGCGGTAGGTCAGGGAAGGTCACGTCGGCTACTAGCAAAGATGGGCTTCTTACAGCTGCCAGTTATCCGAAATTCAAACACTGATGGCTGATTGATGAGGGTAAAAGAGAGCTTTTGAGGAAGTTTCTGCCAGCCGTGTCACTCAAACTGCTTAATTGAATAATAGCCCTGCTCTTAGGTGAGTGTCACTGCTCCCAAAGTGAGGGCAGGCTCTGCGACATGTAAACTAGTGTTTTCCTAATTTAATCATAATTTTATACATATAATTGATATTTAACATTACTTGGCCAACGCTATGGGGTTTTAGCTAGATTTGTAGTTCACACAAATCTATGTTAGCTTGTTCAATTTATACTGGAATGGGCTAGCGTTTACTCTAAAAAACAGGGGCATACTCCGATCGGGCTAAATTGCAATCGATGAGAACGATGCATCAAAGCAGTGAGAATTTGAAATGCAACTTTAAAATTAATGACTAGATAAAAAACGGAAACCAACCAAAACCTTGCGACGATAACCTTTGATCAAGGTTGTCTGCCTGAACAGAGGCAGCTATTTTGTCTTATCTTGAGGCTCGATTCTATTTCTCAAATGTTTTACTTATGTATAAATATATAGTCTACATATTCTGAATACCATCAGATTTAGGAGGCTGCAGTGCTCGCAGTAAATACGTTTGGCTGATTTTCTAGCCTACTAGCGCTTCTTGTCAGGTTAATTTTTGTTCCAATATTGTGGATTGAGTTCTAAAAAGAGCTCGTTTAACAGGCTGTATGCCATTTTTAAGGGAGGGTTGGACGGGGTAGAGTAATATAACGGGTAACGTAACTAATGGATTTAGATACCAAGTCAAAAATAAACTAATTATATTATTTTTTAAAGGAGTAATATGTAGATAGTGTCTTATTACAAATCCTGAGTTACTTGCCCAACATTGCTAACAGTACCACCTCCTTACAAAGCAGCTTCTTAAACACTGACCCGGCCTGCCTGTGTTACAACGGTGGAAGTCCTAAGGGTGGGAGAACCTGGCTGGAATCCCAGGAGTGGCCTTGTAGACCAAATCCCTTACAGATGATGAGGTACTTAACTTTACCCCAGAGCAGATGGGAGTCCTGTATCCACATGAATATGAAGGCTGGGTGGTTGTCAAAATTGTGTGTTTTAAGAGCCCAAGCAACCACAGGACCGAGGGGACGAGGAGGAATGGGATTGGAAGCGAGATGTGATACAGGTGGTTTACTTGAAGGGTCCTGGAAAGCTAGAATGAAAGAAATTACTCTGAAGGGGCCAAGTTGCCGGATATGCAAGAAGTCTCTTTCAAAGAACCTGTTTATAGATATGTAACCTCTTCATTCTTTTTAATTCAATACATCAATAGTCAACTTCTTACCATAGAAGATGTGTCTAACAACACACCATAGAACAAGAAAGCCGTTTACAAGCCTTTCTGTTAATCATTATTGTCCACACTCAGCACCGCTTGTGCCAATGAGGGCATTGCCATGTCCAAACAATAATACACAATGAAAGTGTGAGATGTAGCCAAGCTAGCCACAACATACATATACGAAATAAACTCCTCTAGAAAAAGCCCACAAAACAGCCATAGCTTGAGTAGAAGGTTTTCATATAGTCAATGTAGAGGTGTGTCCCATAGCGCTGTATGTCTTAGCAATAGCCTGCACTAACCACTTGGACAAGCTGTTTTGAGAACGTTTTCCCGTCAAAGGGCTGTGCGAAACAAACAAAAAAAACTGATGCACTGAGCGGAAACCCCACATCCTGTCCAACTAGCAAAGCATGCATGGGACACAGGCAGTCAAGAGACTTCTGTCCTTTCTCAACAAAGGTGTAGGGGCATAACTGGATGCATTGCAGCAAATATCATTGCTGTAATTTGCCACACTCAAGACTATAGACACAAAAGATGAGTTTGGTCTTGAAGTCGCCATAGCATCCAGAAAACCAAACACATGCCAAAAGTACTGAAAAGGCATGTAAATAAGTCACATGCTTTGTCAAAGCCAGAGTTAGGAGAAAACCAATTCTACATGACAGAGCCTCTTAGGCCAATAGTCTCCAATGGTTTATAGAGCCTGAGCCCACATCTAACACCATACCTAGTCAAACTGTCATACCTTTCCACCCCAGTACAGGCTGGAAGAAATGTCCAGCCTCGGGTTTACAGTGAGTGGTTTTAATTATTCGAAGTGAACTGAGCATACGACTAAACCCATACACCGTTAACTGATTGCCCCTCCAGGTTGCCTGCCCCATCCAGTCAGGGTGGCACCTGTCGTGACCACCTTCCTGTTCCGGACCGGTTCCATTGGAGAGCTGTCAATCCAGTGAGAAACATTATGCAACAGAGCTAGCGTTCAAATCCAGCGCTTTGTAATTTTGTGTCACGTTCAAACTGCAAGGGTGACATTCGTTTCTGGACGGACCAACAACAGCGCTGCATATAGGGAAGCAAAGCGGCAGAAAGTTCTCGACTGCTCTCCTAAGAGCTTCACAGAAAGTTAAAGAAAGGAACATAGAGACGTTCAGCTCGCGATTAGACCGAAGATGCAACTGGTAAGACATTAGGTTAAGAAGAGACTTACGTTACACTAACTGTGATTTCATTGACTCGCAACCAAGCATTGTTTCACTGGTGTTGTGGAATTAAATTACGTAACTGTTCGGATGTTTGGTGATGGTGTGGTGCACACTTACAAAGTAAGAACAGAGCACAACATTTGATCGGTGAACATTGTCTGTCAAATTCTACTACTTAATTTTCTATTATTGAACTGGAAATTAATAAAAACAAATAGAAGACAATTTGAGTTGTCCCTTGGATTCTTCAAAATCTAACCAGGCGTTTTTGTTTACGTTTATGCAAGAGCTTATTCATGAAAAACAGGGTACTTGACTGTTGATAACCACAACGTGACAGACAAAAAGATTAAAGGCCCAAGTGGTGAAGGAGCTAAGAGCACTACAACAGTCTTGAGATAAGGAGAGCAGAATTCCTAACAGCACCCAATCATTTTGAAGAGCAAACAGCATCTGCACCACTACCAGCTCAACCAGCAGTGAGGCCGGTAGTGAGGCAAAATCAAACCATTTTTTTGTGTTTGTGAAGAGGGGGGCAGAGCTGTCAACCGATCACCATCTGGTAGTGAGTTGGGTCAGGTGGCGGGGGAAGCCCCTGGACAGACCTGGTAAGCCCAAACGTGTAGTGCGGGTAAACTGGGAACGTCTGGAGGAGTCCCCGGTCCGGGAGGCTTTCAACTCACACCTCCGGCGGGGCTTTTCTGGCATCCCTGTGGAGGCTGGGGACATTGAACCGGAGTGGGCGATGTTCGAAGCCTTCATTGCTAAAGCTGCGTCTGAGAGCTGTGGTCTCAAGGTCCTAGGTGCCTCAAGGGGCGGTAACCCTCGAACACCTTGGTGGACACCGGTGGTCAGGGGAGCCGTCCGATTGAAGAAGGTGGCCTTCCGGGATATGTTGTCCCGGGAGACTCCGGAGGCGATTGCAAGGTACCGACGGGCCCGAAGGACTGCAGCCTCGGCCGTGGCAGAGGCAAAGCAGCGGGTGTGGGAGGAGTTCGGAG